>JANAVB010018994.1:14803523-15074729 GCA_029216955.1 Iris pallida | reverse complement strand
GAAACAAATAATATTAACAAGTTATTAACATTATAGAAAATATATTTTATACATTTATGCATAATCTTAATATTTTCAGTGTTGTTTTTTAGTAGTTTGAGATTGAATGGAATAGCAGTCACCCTTACCGATTGATTTACATACGATAGATATTTTCTTCTTTTACATGCTTTTATAAGCTTCTATGCTTTTACACCCTTGCTAATTGGTTTCTTTCGTTCAATTTTCTTTGCCGCCGGATTGACCGGAAAAGGGACCCCCAAGGTTGGTATCGGTCAGTATCGGGTATCGGTCGGTATTGGATCGGGACATGCCAAATCGGATCAGTATCGGCCGTATCGGATCGGTATCGACAGATATACGAACTATGGTGTTAATCCTTGAGGGAAATATTGGTTGGTACCTCTGCAACAAACTATAGTAAGTATGATTTTGAGAGTTACAAATCTATGTTGGAGAATTCGAAATTTTATTTTTAAATGATACCTATTCCTTGGTTCATCTGTTGCAGACTGGCACCATACATACAGATGCGGGAATACTACTGTACTTCTTATTCCTCTCAAGTTATATGGATTCTGTGAGTTCTCAGGAGTCTATGATCACCAAACAGCTCCTTAACCTATTGTATATAGTGAAACTATTAAAGATGTCCCCAAGATTTGTGTTAAGGTTTCTTTGTTGATGAATTTTCGAACAAAATTTACGGTAACTTAAAAGTATATTTATTTCATACATATAGGTAGTATCTGGTGGTTATGAATGGCTGTCATGTCCACGCCGCAGCAGGCGGTGGTTTATGAAATATAAATATAAATTATAACATGTTCGATCAGTAATACCAAGAAAATTCATCACGAAATATCTTTGTGGTACATCGCACATCGCCTAGACCAATATAATTCCTAGTCGAATGCAAAATTACTAAAAAAAAATAGGGGTAACCTAGTGGCTGAGATCTTTGGTATTAGAGCTCCTATAGCTCGTGCTTCAACTTTTCATACAAAAGATATCTTAGCCATCGAATCTTCCCATCATTTCGCAGTTTGATGCACATGGTTTTGATTCATAATTTTTTTCCGTACAAAGGAGCATTTTATTCCTTCACAAATAATATATTTGTTGAATGAGAGGCACATAAAATTCTGATTCCTTTCTAATGCAAGCTAAAAGTTTGTAATTGCGAGCACATTACATTCAAAACAATTTGGTTCAACCAAACACCCATATCAAATGCCATTTACATTACGTGCCAACCAAGCGTGCCCATAGAGTGTCTATAAAATAAGTTACAGTTTGATCAAGCGCTCGAGTTAGGGGTAGGAGTGAATCTTACTGATCCATAAAATATTTATAGCGTGAATCAATCATTAGATATTTGAAAGAAAATAAGCAGAGAGAAGGAGACTTCTTTCAAAAACTGCTTCTGCTTCTGCTTTAGGCCTTAAGCTGGATTGATCCAACTTAGGTCGGGTTTCAGCTTGCTTATCATGGCTACATGAACAACAAATTTTTATACCAAAATTTTGGAGTCAGTTGTTTGAATTTTTTTTTTTCCATTCAGTTCAATGAAGGGCCATGTCTCCAACAACACTACTAAAAACCATATCCTTCTTCGGAGCTACAATCCATCTTTTTTTTTTGGACTTGTGTTGAGAACAAGCAGCTTGCTACACTATTGTATTATTGTTCCTCCTTACGAAATTGTTTGTCATGGTTGCTTATATTTTTTTAATACAAAAACAAAAAAAAAATCCCAAGAACTTTCTTGTAACAACTAATAATCCAAGTATTTTTAAAAGACAGCTAAATTTTTAGGCCATAAGCTGGATTGATCAAACTTAGGTCGGGTTTCGGCTTGCTTATCATGGCTACATGAACAACAAATTTTTATACCGAAATTTTGGAGTCGGTTGTTTGAATTTTTTTTTTCTTCATTCAGCTCAATTAAGGGCCATGTCTCCTGCAACGCTACTAAAAACCATATCCTTCTTCGAAGCTACAATCCATCTTTTTTTTTTTTTTTTCCTTCTGGACTTGCGTTGAGTACAAGCAGCTCCTTACACTAGTGTATTATTGTTCCTCCTTACGAAATTATTTACCATGGTTGCTTACATTTTTTACAATACAAAAAAAAAACAAAAACAAAAATCCCAAGAACTTTCTTGTAACAACTAATAATCTAAGTATTTTTTAAAAAGACAGCTAAATTTTGTGGCAGGTTTTGAAAATAAATAAGTGAGAGATTATTGCCAAAACTTGGTTTTATAAAAAAAAGCAAAATAATAAAAATACTTAGCAGGCACACGCCTTAACCACTCTGCCAAAGAGTCGCTGTTGTCCAATTTGTTAAATTAACCTCTGATTAACCCTGAATTACTAAGTATTAGTAAGCTAATTATTACTATATTCAAAAAATTACAAGTTGTTGTTGATCAGTTACTATATTCATGATTCGTTAGGTTTTGATACATTGTTATTATTGAGCCTAAAAGCGCCCGCGTCAGAAACAAAAGCGTAAAAGATATAATTTACAATTTATGAAACTCGAAACAGACTCGATTTTATTTTCAGGTTTCATCTGAAACGAGTCCAATTTTGTTCACCCACCAAAACTAGGTAGGATGTTCACCTTCTAGTGAAAAAATGACGTGTCATTTTTATCTCACACAAACCATTTTGTAAATGGTTTTGTTCACCCACCAAAGTGATTTTGTGCCACGTGTCATTTTTTTATTGGGGTGAACATCCTACCTAGTTTTTATGAGTGAACAAAAATAGACTCATAGGATAATTTGGGCCAGAGAAGGAAACTGAGCTGGGTTGCAACTCAGCAGATAGAATAAGGAAGTAAGGCTTGGGGCTTTGGATTTGTTGTTGCATGGATGTGGGCTAGTAATAGGTAATAGGAAAGAATTAAATAGGAATGAAGGTGTCTAGCAAATATGCAGTTAATTTTGATCCTCTACATTACCTTATTTAATTTTGTAGATATACTCCAAATGTTCATATTTTGCTAGCAAGTTAATGAGCTTTAATTGTTATAAAATGTTTTCCTTGGTAACTATTATATAATATCTAGTTAATTATTAGATATAGTTTATATTATTATGTTAAATAGACTATATAATATGGCCCTCATCATCTATTATTTAGTATTTATTTATTAGTTAGTTGTATGTATATATAAGTAGTTATTGTTAGCCATAAATAAAAGTAAAATAGTTAGCTAGTTTATAGCTAATAATAGTTTAAGCTAACAAGTATTTTTCTAAAAATGGTTTCTTTGGTAAACATAGTTTAAACTATTTTCACTAGTATTATTTGAATAAAGTTATATATATATTTTCTAAAATATTGATTAAGCTAGGTTATGCCTAGAATTAGTACTAGAGAAAGTTAGTTATCTAGTTAGCAAAAGATCATTAATTCAAATCCTAACAAATTGTACAAAAATAACAGGTGATCATACATCCATGCAGTACTACTCCCGTGCAAGTACACCGACTCGAGCTTTTACTTTGTCATTCTGTCTTATATTCATGTGCCATGTTCTCATATTGGACACGTGATACACATGATTGCATCGTCCCTTCTTCGTCATTTCATTGTGAGTCATTTTTATTGCGGGATTGGGGGAAATATTGACTAGTGTGTGACCACACCCAACCTAGGTATTGTGAATAGCCTAATCGTATACCTCACGTACGATTAAGCCTAACCTTGTAGAATTGATTGATTGTGGATTGTGCTCCTCAGCATGTCACACATTAGTTTAATATTTCGAAGGTCACACTTGCATTAATTGTCGTGTTCATTGTCTTGTTCATTGATTGCCGTGTTCATTGTCGTGTGCATATTGATTGTCGTGTTCATTTATTCTTATACTTCAGTTTTGCATTCCACTTCTGGTATCGTAGTTTCACATTCATTTCTTGTACTCTAGTTTCACCTTGTATTCTGTATTTCAGATTACATTGTATATTATTTCTTGTCGGGGTTGTATTTTGCTCTTTTCCTGACATGATACGTTGTAGGTGAGCTTGAGACTATATTGAGCTGGATATCATCATTGGAGTTGCAGAATCTAGTGCATTGCTTGGATTGTTTAGCATTTATTTTCTGGAGATTGTATTTAGATTTATCACTGTATATTTTATTTTACCGGATTTGTCTCTGTATGACATTGTACAAATTGATTGGTGGATTATGGTGATCTTTCTGGGAACGTTTATAGATGCTATGGATGTTTACATATCATTGTGACTTTAAGTTTTCTTAGTATTGTACAGCTTACTTCGTCGTGTCCATCGACGAAGGCTGGACGTGTCCGACTCGTGTCGGATTATTCGGGAGCGGATCGTGACAACTTTCCATTGCTTCTGTTGGGCCAAATCTTAATGTTGCAATCATGAGCGATAATTGCAATTTTTTTTCCATCTGCATAATAATAAAATATCATAATAAGTATTACAGCAGAAAGTATATGTATTACAACAGTTGCAATTTTCTTTAATCCAATCATATTTCCATGCACTTGATTCTTTGTTTGCTCATGGGTGATATTTCTGTGCAATCTCAACAAATGAATCTATTCTACTATATAATAGGAAAACTTGATGGTGAAACTTTTGAATTCCAAAAATACCCTTACATGTCTATACTAATTAAAAATGGTTCACTAATTTTAATAAGGACAACTTAATAATTATGAAGACTACCCCTTGATCTTCCTAAAGAGTTTTCCTAAATTAACTAAAAGAATATTAAAATACGTGCAAGGCACGTGCACATATGCTAGTCTATATAAAACATATACAAGGCTTGACACTAATTATTATTATCATATCATTGCAGTAGCATTCCTGATCTTGAAGATCTTGTATAAAACATATACAAATTAAGCATCTACATAAATTAACTTGTATTTTTATTGAAGATCCAAATTGGATCAAACTACTGACATCAAGTTGTGCAGTTACAAGATATTATATTGTTACTTTGATGCATTGGTCATTTCAGAACTCACAGACGACTCCGACTACATGTTCTAGATGGTATCCAACATTTTGGCAGCACAAACTATTAAATCTCACTCGAGTTGCTTTTGCTATCATCCTTATGCAGTCTTTCTTCAAACCCATTGCTGTTTCAACTACTTTCTTGACTCTTCCTCTCACTTGAACTATATAGGTAACATACGACTTCTTTAGAAATTAAACTAATGCCGGTTCAAATATATATGGATGGAAGATACTCGGTTTCGATCTCACCTTTGTGGTCCAGCACCGGCCACGAGTGGAGTGTAGTTCCAGTTCTTGATGACGTTGTAAGGCCCGTCGTGGATTTGCACCTCTATGATGTAGCCTCTATTGTTGATGAGGAAGATTATGCTATTATGATTGCATCGGAGCCAATTACGGTGAAGACCGTTCATTCCGATGAAGGAACGTCTGTATAATCGTTGACAGAAGAGAATAGAGAAGGGTTATATTTATTTAGGAACTCACTTGAGATTTGGGAATGAGAATATGAAAAGAAAAGAAAATGGAGTATGGAGAGGCCGAGAGGATGAATCTGGGTGATACTAAGGAGAATGGAGATTATTTAAGACTACTTAATAATAAACACAGTAGGTAGAAGATGTGAAGTCAGTCACCTAGCAAGATGGCATTATAATTCATATGTATTGGGATGATACTTATATTAATCCGGTAATTTACCCTTTCAGCTTCTTTTGTAATTAAAATTATGCGTACATCTATTATACAAAACACAAAGGTTTTTGAATCCTAGGACTGACTGTGCCAAGATAAAGAGTGGTTGGGATTTAATCTTGGTGAATGAACGGTTGTGGGGTTTTATGGGGAATCCAAAGAGTGGGATTTTGTGGGGAATGAGCATTATTGAGAGTGGGGTTTTATGGGAAATGAGCATTATTGAGAGTGGGGTTTTATGGGGAATCCAAAGAGTGGGGTTTGCACTCATAATGATTGTGGATGAGCATTATTGAGAGTGGGGTTTTATGGGGAATCCAAAGAAAATTCACATCCAGCAGTGGTTGGAATTTAATATTTTGATGGGGGCCTCATAATTATTATTGTTCGTTTAAAATTGGGGGTCCAAGATTTTGAGGAAAAATACCTTAAATGAACCATGCCCTATGGGCACGGGTTATGACTAGTTATACTATATAGAGGTAGAAAAATAGGAGATGAAAAGTCAGTCAGATGGAATTATAAAAAAATCACTTAAGAATAAAACCCTTTCATCTCCTCCTATAATTAATATATTTATAATATATATATATATAGTGTATATAAAATTTTGGATATCCAAAATTTGCAATTTAAATCGGATCGGATAATAACGGATTCGAATACCTTAATATCCGAATTCGTATCCGAAAAAATATAATATCCGAAAAATATTCGGATATCCGAATCCGATATCCGAAATTTTGAATAATATCCGAAAATTCGGATACGGAATCGAATCGGATTCGAATTTTCGACTATCCATTGACAGGCCTACCCACGGGTTAAATTGTGTTGCACGATTCGTGGCATAAGTTTAGGCACCCAAAGAACTTGGTTGTTCAAGTCGAACGTGTGCACGACACGTTTCTACAATGCAAGGCTTGGCATAGCTCTTGCTCGTCCCGCTAGTTAAGTTTTTGCACGATTAAGTTAGGCAAGAGTTTTGTTGCGTTATCGAAGTCATAGCAAGCATTGTGTCCCATGTTTTCTGCAGTTTTCAAGTCGCATAGTCCCACGATCCCAAGGCTCGTCATATAAAGTATGACTTGAGCGATAGTGTCGCTTAGAAAACAAGTTGGTTTAAGGCACGAGCCACGGTAGGTTCAAGGGTAAGTATGCCATGGTTAAAGAACACATGTTTGGTCCAAGTTAAGTTGAAAGACTACGCAGTAGTCGTTCCTTTGGTTTTAAAAGGATAAAAAGTTCACGCGACTGGTTGTCGCCGAGATCTGTCCCGCTACTTGGGAGTCTCGATAGAAAGTTCATGCGACTGGATGTCGCCGAGATCGGTCCCGCTACTTAGGAGTCTCGAAAGAAATATGGAAAGCACGGTCATGAATAAGGAAGGACATGGTAAATCGAGTTGAGTCTTGCATGGTCATTTGACAACTTGTCGACAAGGATGATATTGTTCCTCAGACGGTACCTGCGGCCACATGACCGGTCTGGTCTAGGAGAAACATGCTTGTGGGACCCTCGGATGTGTGCGATCTGACCCGAGGGGTGCACCGTATAGCGAGTAGTACGGGAAATTCGACGAGATCGTGCCTCGTTGTATACGAGCATACCGTATTATCCAATTAAGGTCCAAGTATAGCTTGTGGTGCTAGTGATCCTTTCATATAGATAAGTCGACATAGGAGCGGCTATCCGCGTGCATGCCTTAAGCGAGTCAATATGTGCGAGCACGGTTTGAGTGGGTTACGAATTATTTGCTTGGTATGTAACACAGTCGATAAGTCTAATATTTGGCTATAGTCAAGGCACGTGCTTCGGCATGAGATGTGGGTCAACTAATGAGTTCGTTGGCACAGAGTGCATAGGTTCGAATTGAGTCATTTCAAAGTTAAGTCAGAAAGGACCGTAGGACAAGTTGGTTAAGGCATCATGAGTTATGAGGCACGACCTCTATATGTCATGGCACGACCCCGCTGTTATGACACGAGCATAGGTAAAAGACTAAGTGGGGAGGCACTGCTTCGATTATACTGAAGCACGAATAGAGTATAGCACGACCATGTCGTTGCGTCGCTAAGTATAGGCCAAAAGGCAATCTTGAGTCGGTGCGTTTATGTTGCAATTACGATAATAGTCTAAGGCACAACGATAAGTAAGATATTGGAGCTAGGCACGATGATGGTCTAGAGACACAAATAGGCCAGGTGTCGATGTCCTAAAAATGATCCTAAGGCAAGAATAGAAAGACAATCATAAAGGGCTATTTTTGTACAAAAGTAAATGAACATGTTAGTTTTGTATGGGTGGACGAGAGCTCACACCACCAGTACAGTTGAGTACTGACACCACTACTAAAATCTGCTCCATTAGCGACGTTAGTATAACGTCGCTAAATTGTGCACATTAGCGACGCTAATAGTTGCTACTAGCGACGAAAATAGCGACATGACAACGACATATATTAGTTACATGAGCTAGTCATCGTGAAACGTCGCTATGACGTCGCTAATAGCGACTAATTTAGCGACGTTAGGATGAACGTCGCTAAATTCTCATTAAATTCCCCCCAACAATTCATTTCCCCCTATTTTACTCTCACTCTCTCTCCTCCCCCCTCCGGCGCTCTCACTCTCTCCGGCGACTCTTCTCCCTCTCCGGTATGTGACTCCCCTATCTCTCTTTCTATTTGGTTATTGTGGTTGGGGGGGTGCGGGTGGTTGGGGGTGAGGAATGGTCCGATGGGGAGGTGAGGGGCAGGGGGGATGGGGTGGTTGTGGGGTGAGTAGGGGGGGCTGGGGGGTGGGGCAGGGGGGTGAGGTCGGCTGGAGGTGAGGAGGGGGCTGGGGGGAGGGGAGGGTTAGGGTTCGGGTTAGTGGGTGTGTGGGGGGAGGGAAGGGGCGGGGGGGTGAGAGCGACTGGGGGTAAGGAGGGGGCTGGAGGGAGGGGAGGGTTAGGGTTCGGGTTAGGGTTAGGGGTGGTTGGTGGGGGAGGGGAGCAGGGGGGTAAGGGGGCTGGAGAGGAAAGGGTTATGGTTCGGTTAGGGGTGGGGGTGAGGAGGGGGCTGGAGGGAGGGAGGGAGGGTTAGGGTTAGGGTTCGGATTAGGGTTAAGGGTGGTTGGTGGGGGAAGGGAGCAGGGGGTGGGGGGCTGGGGAGGGGAGGGGGCTGGTGGGGGAGGGGTTAGGGATAGGGTTCGGGTTAAGGTTAGGGGTGGTGTAGGGGGGAGGGGTGCGGGGGGCTTGGTCAGGGGCACCGATAGTGCCGAAAAATCTGATAATTTAGTAATAATTATTTGTTTTTCGACACCAAAAAATATGATACTCCGATTCGAAAGCACCGATAGTGCCGATATATGTAACAAGTAGTTTTGTTGGTTGGTTAATTAGTAACATGGTGATCAGGACATAGTCCCTGCAGCCATTCGACTGGCGAGGCAGAAACTATATAGCCATAGATAAAGTTGACTGTCCTCCGGCCCTCATCCCTCGGCAATGATAATACGACAACCTACACTATATCTTTAGTAGTAGATGATGTCTTAGTATTACATTATGTGGGTTCATCTTGATTCTTTTATATCCTTCAGATACTAGATTCGATAAGAACATATACTACACCATATGTACAGAACATAGATGATTCACACTAATGTATGCTAGAATAAATTTTGGGTTGTATTCTGAGCCATCCGTTCTCACACTTAAAACAGATATGAATTAGTACTGTGTGTCAATCTTTGTTTTTGTATTTTCGACGAACCCAGGGATTGGATTCTATATTTTATATTTTGGATTCTGTATTTTGCTTCAGCTCCAGCTCCATTTACATTAATCTACGGTACGACATGGTGATCAGGACATAGTCCCTGCAGCCATTCGACTAGCGAGGCAGAAACTATGTAGCCGTAGATAAAGTTGACTGTCCTCCGACCCTCATCCCTCGGCAATGATGATATGACAACCTATCACTATATTTAGTAGTAGATGATGTCTTAGTATTACATTATGTGGATTCATCTTGATTCTATTATATCCTTCAGATACTAGATTCGATAAGAACATATACTACACCATATGTACAGAACATAGATGATTCACACTAATGTATGCTTGAATAAATTTTGGGTTGTATTCTGAGTCATCCGTTCTCACACTTAAAACAGATATGAATTAGTACTATGTATCAATCTTTGTTTTTGTATTTTCGACGAACCCAGGGATTGGATTCTGCATTTTGGCTCCAGCTCCAGCTCCATTTGTATTAATCTACGATACGACATGGTGATCAGGACATAGTCCCTGCAGCCATTCGACTGGTGAGGCAGAAACTATGTAGCCGTAGATAAAGTTGACTGTCCTCCGACCCTCATCCCTCGGCAATGATGATACGACAACCTATCACTATCTTTTAGTAGTAGATGATGTCTTAGTATTATATTTTGTGGGTTCATCTTGATTCTGTTTTATCCTTCAGATACTAGATTAGATAAGAACATATACTACACCATATGTACAAAACATAGATGATTCACACTTAATGTATGCTAGAATGAATTTTGGGTTGTGTTCTGAGCCATCCGTTCTCCTGGCACCGTCGATCCCACTTATTCGAAGTGGTTGCATCATCGTATCACTGAGCATTTGCGTGAGCTGCGTGGTTGTCATTAGTGTAGTGTAGTTTTATGGATGTATTTTGTATTAGACTATTAGTACTTATTTTGTATTGGACTATTTGTATTGGACTATCTACTAGTTTGTATTGGACTATTTGTATTGGACTATCTACTATTAGTACTTATTTGTATTGGACTATTTGTATTGGACTACATATATAAATTAGTTCAGAGTAGCGGTAGCGGTATCGCGGACTACTATTGTATAGAACTTGTTCAGAGTAGCGGTATCGGAATCGCAGACTATTACTGTTGTTATTAGTTGTTATTTAATTACACTCTAAAGTTCTTATATGGCTATTGAATTACAGTCTGGCTCTTTTAATTTGGTTGGCACAATTATTTATGAGATACAACATCCACCTCCTCGACCGTATGTACTTAGTATTGACCGATGGATTAGTATCGGTCTATCGGTTTGGTATAGGTCGTATCGGATTGGTATTTGCCTTAGCGAATTGGTATATGCCATATCTGATAGGTATCGGCCGTATCGGAAACGTATCGGCCGTATATCGGATTGGTATTGGCTTTAGCGAATTGGTATAGGCCATATCCGATAGGTATCGGGAACGTATCGGCCGTATCGGATTAGTATGATGGAAAGTTTAGTAACAACTGTACTTGGATTTCTCTCTTCTCGAACTAGAATACCATTGCAAGAGAGTCACGAGAGAGTAAAAAATCTCCTAAATAGTGATGTTTACTGGAGTGAATGGCCAGTTAAATCTCCTACAATTGGTCATTCACTCTCGTAAACCTCAATAATATTAAAAAAATATTTTATGTTTACTGGAGTGATTGGCCAGTTAAATCTCCTGTAATTGGTCATTTACTAGAGTGATTTGCCAGTTAAAAAAATATTATTTATGTTTAAAAAATATTATTAACTGGCCAATCACTCTCGTAAACATCAATATTTATGAGATTTTTACTCTCTCGTGACTCTCTTGCAAAGGTATTCTAGCTCGAGAAGCGAAAAATCCAAGTACAGTTGTTACTAAACCTTCCAATTCGCTAAGGCCGATACAATTTGCTAAGGATGATACCAATTCGCTAAGGCCGATACCAATCCGATACGGCCTATACCAAACCGATAGACCGATACTAATCTATCGATCAATACTAAGTACATCCGGCCTATACCAGCGGATCCACCAGTTACTGCACGGTAGACCCCGGAGTACCCCCGGACTCAGTTACATCCGGTTACTGGTGAGTACATGATTATATACTAATTCTGTTTAGTTCGTCTTAAGATTGGAAGTAGGTTTGTACGTGATAGGTAAAAATTTTGTGTTTATGGAGTGGATTAAGATTCTTCTTGTGTTCCCAAATCTGAACTGTTTCTAAAGTATATTTTTATGGATAATTCAATACTCGAGACTGTACAAAATTAAATCGTCATACGAAGCTTGTGGACACACACACAAAAAGAAGAAGAAAATATTGTCTTTTTTTATTGGCGCAAGGCACCACAAATCGAGTACGCCTGAGAGATCCTGCGCTGAGGATCCCTGAGTACAAAAAAGAATTCTGGGGAATGGGACAATGGAGATCGAGCGGCAGTTGCTCCTTTACTCCGTTGACACTTCGATTACAAAAGTGGGAGAAAACCTAAGAAATTGCTAACTCTCGGCTCACTGGCAAGAAGTACAGCAATTTGGCTCTTAAAAATGCTCTCTGTTCTGTCTTTTAAAGAGGGATAAGGCCCCCCTTTTATGGTCATTCTTGAGCTGGAATGATGTTATGCGCCCACATGAGGAAACACACTGATTTTTATTTAGGCACATGGTCCTGCTTTGGGCACATAGGATGTAGGCGCATACAGGCTACGAGATCGTGGGTTGGTCGTGGTGTTGACGTGGCCGCATACTTCGGTGCACGACTGCTCATGGAGACTGACGTGGCCGTGTGCTTCGGTGCACGTTTTGATCATGGCTTTGTTTGAGTCAGGCTTGGGCACATAGCCGTGTCTCAGGCTATGCGTCCTCCTTTTGGGGGAGCTAGTCTTGGGCGCATGAAACTTCACTGGCTAGGAGAATAAAGCTTCACTGACTGGGCGCATGGAGCTTCATTGACTGGGCGCATGGAGCTTCTCTGACTGGGCGCATGGAGCTTCACTGACTGGGCGCATGGAGCTTCACTTACTTGGGCGCATGGAGCTTCACTGGCTTGGGCGCATGGGGCTTCATTTGCTAAAATTTTTTCATGCTTCTACAAGACCCCCTTCAAAGTTTTTGATACTTGAACAAGTTCGAAATACTTCAAAAGAAGCATGGAACGTTTTTTTCGTGATGCAATGGACGCATAGCACGGCTCTCTCCTTGGGCGCATAGTGTTTGGCCAGCCTGTCAGGGAGATACGACTGTTGAGATCTTCCTCGAAATTCGAACTGACAGATTCATCGAAGCTGAATTTGAAGCGGTCCATCCTTCATACATCATCCACGTCAGCAAGGGACAGTCGCATAATGTGCAGGAAGATAATTCTTCATGTGGGCGCATAGGTCGTTGTAGGCGCATACAACGCAATGGACGCATGGGCGCATAGGAAGTGGCTCGTGCCTATAAATAGGCCCTGAAGGAGAGAGAAAGCTCATTATTCCTTTCTCTTTGAATTTTTCAGAAAACTCTTCATCTTCTTTCTTCGAGAACCATGTCTCCCAAGGTCTCTAAGAGATCCGCGAAGGGCAAGGGGCTGCGTCGAGTGGCTCTCCTCCTGCGGCAGCGTCCTCGGCAGTCCAGGACCCGATTTTGGGTGAGGGCATGCTTCAAAAAATAAAGTCTCGAGCGTTAATTTGCGACGCTCGGACTTCTTTTCTGCCTAGGCGCTTGCGCCCACGGCAACATACTTCTGTGAGCATCACTATGCGCCCACAGAAGTCATGCGCCAACACTGTGGTGTGCTATGCGCCCACGTGTTGCCATGTTATGCGCCCTCTGACTGTGCCATATTTATGTGCCCACGTACAGTTCGTATGTTATGCGCCCGCATGTCTTGTTTTGGACGTATATCCCTTTGGACGCATAGCCCTTTGGGTGCATAGAAGTCCTTCAGAACTTAGTTTTTCCTGCAGATTTCTGAGTCTGACTTTCTTTTTTGTCTTTGCTTTTTTGCAGCATCAATACCGAAGGCTGAGACCTTTGTGAAGGAGGAGATGCTATCTTCTTTCATCGAACAAGAGTTACCATTTGTTAAGGAGGAGGTGATACCAAAAATCGAGGTAAAAGAAGAGTTGGTGCACTTCGGGGAAGGAATTACTCCCAATATTGAAGCTGCTGTAAAGGAGGAGCCCAAGTCTGAGGGTAGTAGCACTGAGAATTCTGACCCACCTGCCCCGGCCAAGGACCTCAATCAAATAGATCCTTCATATGCGAAATGGTTGAGGGAATGGTATATGTCTCGACACAGCTAGGAACCGCGAGTTCCCATAAATGTCCGTATTTTGTCTTGGTATTTTTGTCTGTCTTTAGCTTTGTGTTTTACCTCTTTTGGACATCAAATGTAATCCTCTACTTCTTGCTCAGATGAAGAGATGGAGAACTTTTTTGCTTTGTTCATGAGATGTAGTCCTGTGAATGTAACTGATTTTGAATAAACATGGTACATTCGCTCCATTCTTTGTTTGTGGTATCTGTGGTGCTTGTATTAGAGAGCCAAATACCACATTTGTGTAAAGGGTATCCCGCTGGGGGACCCCCCTCTCTCTTTTTTGTTTGGACCTATTACCCTTTTGTGCATCCGAAAATACGAGCAAATAGATTGGAATGATACTTTCGTGGACCTATTACCCTTTGGCATACTGGCGGTGCGGGTAATAGGTTTGAAACAAAATCTAACAGAGGTAACATGGTCGTGATAGGTTTTGTGATCTTGGCGCCGTGTATTTTATCTCGGGTTGGGTACAGGCGTCAAGTTGGAAGACTATCGATATCAGAGGTAATATGGACGTGACACATGATAATCAAGAGTAGTTTTTGGTGGAATGGATTTTCTTGTCAAGTTTGGCTTCTTGTCAGGTATCCCTTCCTGGAGCGGAGGAAACTTTCCAAGCCTCTTCTCCGATGACCTCTACCAAAGATGACGAAATAGCCCAGGAAGTCGTTAGAGCTTTCTACTCCGTGCTGAAAGTGAAGCTTCCTGGAGTCTTGAATCGGAATGCTGCCTTCGGCCCTGTGAAGGCTGTTGCCGAATATCAGGTAGCGGCCCTCGAGAGCATTTCTGGCTATGGCGAGCGGGCCAACACTCTGAGGAAGGTTCTGAACGACCTGGAAGTTCATGTAGCTAGGTTCCAGGATGACAAACAGCGGAGCCCGACGTCACTGTTCCGTGCAGAGGACGAGGCTTTGATGACAGCTCTTGCAGAGGATAAGGCTACCTTCCAGGTAAGAAAGGACGTCCTCGCTGGGAGATTGGCGAGTTGGCTGACCAGTACAGTCAGTTCAACGCTGCAAGTGAGGCACGTGTTGCCTCGAAGAACAAGCTGGCTGTGCAAATCACTGAGAAGCTAGCACAATAACATTGCGCAGATCAGGAACGAGATCGCCCAGCTGGAAGCCGACTTGAGGGCGGCGATATCTGAACAGGAGGATTATTTGTCCCAGGCTGCCATGACTGCCACCACTTCTGCCTGTTTAGAAGAACAGCTGGCAAAGTTGGAGGGGGAGCATCAGAGTCTGATCCTCTTTGAAGATGAAGCCGCTCGTCAAGAAGAGGCACGATGTCGAGCTGCTGTAAAATCTGAAGCCGAGATTACAGCCCTGAGGGACAACATAAACCGCCTGTGTATCTCGTAGATTTTTTTTGTAGCTTCCCCTCTTTTTTGGCCGTCACGGCTCTTGTACCTTTTTCCGTCTTTTGATAGACGTTTAAGTACAAAATAAAGAATCTTTTCAGGAGTGAATGTAGTTTTGTGAAATATCGATGCTAGAGGTAATGTGGACGTAGCAGGGATATTTCTGGTGGATATTCCGCTGGGAATTTTTATGTGGACCTATTATCCGTTTTATATTCGAGTTATTCGAATATAGATAATAAGTTGAATGAAGCTGCTAGTAGAGGTAATATGGACGTAATAGCAGAAGATGTTTGTAATGCCTGTGGTTCGTATTACGTATTTTGGAATACGTGTACGTATTTTATCTTATATTGCACGATTCCTTGCTTGGTTTCCTTCATGGCTTGGTTTATTCTTGGGTTGGTTCGGCTTGGCTCGGTTTGCTTGGTTCATTATGGACCAAGGGTGAACCCCCTACCTACCACCACCACTACCATTTATTAAACCCACTTCTTTCTCTCTCTTCATTACTCTTCTTCTTCTTCCATTTACTTCTTCATCTACCAGAGAGAGAGAGTGAGGTCTAGGCAAGTGCAACTTGCTTCATGGAGGAACTCAAATTTTATTGCTTCATTCTCTTCCTTACAGCATTTTAACTTACTTTAATACTTGGCATTTCCACTTTTCATGGCTAGATTCTTGTAGATCTAAGTTTACTTTATTTTTGGATTTCTTGGATTTTGATCTACTTAATCTTGTTATTTCTGAGTTTTGATGGTTCCATGTTGTAGAGGCTTTCGTTCTACCCCATTTTGACCTATGGAAGTTCGGATTTGGGCTCCGGATGATGGAGTTATGGAGCTTGAGAACTTGGCTCTTATGGTGTTCTTCTTCTCTAAAATTTTGGAGAAGATGAACTGTGCTGACTTGACCGCATGAATATTTCATGCGGCAAGTGTTCTCTTGAGCCGCATGGCTGAAAGTACTTGAGCCGCATGAGGGCCGAACTCATCTAGCCGCATGACTCGCTCAATCCCCAGCCGCATAATACTCTGCACTTCATGAGCCGCATGAGACACTACCCTTTTGGTCGCATGTGCCGTCCCTTAGCCGCATGGGACCCCGCTTCTCCAGCCGCATGAATGCTCTGACTTAGTCTCATGCGCCCTCTCTTCCCGCTGGCCGTATGGGACTTTACTTGACCCAGCCGCATGAGAACTTCTTCCTGAGCCGCGTGCAAGCCACTTGCTCTCCGCCGCAGGGACCCTTCCCCCTTCAGCCGCATAATACCCCACTCTTCCCGCTAGCTGCATATGCCTCCTTCTCCTCAGCCGCATGACCTTTGGACCCCCAGCCGCATGAGCTGCTGCCGCATGGATTCTCTCCTTGGCCGCATGCGCCTGACCCTATTGAGCCGTATGGGCTGTTCTCTTTCCAGCCGCATGAGATCATTCCTGGCCGCATGTGCCTGAGCCGCATGGCTCCCTATAGCCCTGCGTTTTTATTATTTGCCCATGTCTTGTAACCCCTTTATTGTTTATTTTATGCTCATTTTATATCCTTACGCCTTTTGTCCTGAACTTGATAATCACGATTTGATTGACATGATTGAAATGACAATTGTACATGACACGACAGTGACCCGTAGTGGTGCACTCCTGACAAGTAAACCTGACATGACATGATAGTGGCCCGTCGTGGCGCACTCCTGACAAGTAAACCTGACATGATATATCTTGATAAGCTGTTGCGACGGCTACTTGACATGACCTGACCTGTATAAATATCCTGAACACCGTGGATGATTGTGCTTGTACAAATAATCCAGTCCTGTCTTGCATCATGTCTAGGAGGGGACTCCTGAGTACCACGATCAGGAGTACCTACTGAAATGAACTAAGGTTAAATAACTAGATTAATGCATTAGTCATAAAGAGATCTCCCAGCTAAAGGCAATCCCGTTACCTGGGCACGCCTTGGGATCTGTAGCCTGCCGTCGAGTAGGACACATTTCCAGCACACTGTCATGTGTTGCACCCTTCAAGCTACCTAAGGGTACATACGTTTCCTGGACGATGTACCCACCTGAATTCAACTCTAAATCTTTCAACCCGGGTAACCTGGATGGACTGCAGGGCTTGTGGCTGCGGAAGATTCTCACTGCATCTTGCTAGTAACTAGGCCTGTGATAACCCTAGTTAGTTAAAGTATCAAGCCGTAATTCTTGATTGGCCGTGGAATGATTGGATGGAGTCTAACCAATCTAGTCTTGTCCTGATTCTGTTCCAGATTACTGCATGACCTGAATGCCTGTATTTATTTTACCGATAAATGGTGACAATTCCAAGTTCTGTTCAGACGAAGGGTTACAACCCTGGTCCTTGTTTGGTTTACGGATTGTAACCTGGTTATCTGAATAGTTCCATGGTTATCTCGTCGTATATCATCCTGATGTATTTTTTTTATTTCCAGTTCATACCTTATTTATACTCCTGTGCTGATTGCTGGTTTTAGTTCCTAAGTGAAGCTTCCTTTGTGGCACTTGCTCTTTCTGGGATTTGACCTAGCTGGTTTTGTATGGCCAGATTTCGGAGCAGCTCCAGAGGATCTACCGCTCTTCCAGCCCGATGGTGAACACCAGGCGTAACCAGGGCAACGAGTGGATTATTTTTGGATCTTCCACTCTATTGTAAAAATATTCTTTTGAGGCGTTTAGCCGACGAGCACCTGTTTAGCTCGATTGCACTTACTTACTGTCTGCCTACGGGCTGTAACATGATTGACAGATCCTAGGGTTGATCATGTATGACTAAACTCTTGCTAGTCCTAACATTTTGTAACGACTAGCTTCATGATCAGCTGAATATGTAATATTTGGGACGCCTTATCATTGTATATTTAATGATCATACATCTTGTAACATTTACTTACTTGCTTGTGATTGAGACATTAGGCTTGTTCATGACCATAGGAGACTGTTGGCTTGTAGTAAACCCTCATGTATCTAGACAGCCGTGACCGTATAGTGAGATGGAATCCATTTCATATACGTAGCTGGCTATGTCTGCCCCCCGCTCTTCAGTATTCTGGTTCTGGGGCATGACATGGTTTAAGTGGTGGCCCATACAGGTCTTGTAAATCAAGATATGTGAGGGTTTACCGAATAGATGTCTCAATCAGTATTCGCCCTTGATCTCTGCTCGTATCATCTGAATCCCTGGATTCTTGTCCTGATCATATGCTTGTATCGTTGATCTGTCTTGGTCCTTCCTTATTGTTCCCTATGTCTTCTTCTTCAGCAGCATCGTTCCTGGACCTGCCAGTCAGCAAGGCGGAGCACTTCCCGCGGATCAGCAGCAACCAGGAGATCAAGCCCAGCATTCCGGAGTAGCCTCCAGAGTCGTGCCTTCTGATAGAAAGCCACCCGTCCAGCCAGTTCAGCCTGTCGAACCTGATGATGGCCCTTGGTAGGTCTCGTCAGGACCTTGATAGCTTTCCAAGATCGTCGTGGAGATGCCTTGCACCAGGCAGTGACGGATGCTCTGACCAGAGAAGGTTATCAGGGTAACAGCGCGGCCAACAGCTTCAAGCGCTTGAACCCTCCCTTCTTCGACGGTAGTGAAGATGCTATCGCCGCAGATGCTTGGCTTCAGGACACAGAGGTGATTCTAGAAGCAGCCAGGACCCCAAAGAACGAGAAGGTAGCCGTGGTGCGCCTGCAGTTGTTAGATCTTGCCCGCAGCTGGTGGACAGCTCAGGCCGTTGGATTAGCAGCATCTATTGCTTGGGCAGTATTCAGAGAGAGATTCCAGACCAAGTATTTTGATGCTGTAGCTCGGTATGATCTACAGACGAGGTTCACAAATCTGAAGCAGATGGGCAGGACGGTCGAAGGATATGCGACCGAGTTTTCGAGACTCAGTCGGTTTGCTCCCACCTTGGTGGCAACCGAGTATGATAGAGCCCAGCGATTCCAGCAAGGGCTTCACCTGGAGATTTTGTTGGCAGTTGAGCAGTTTGAGCATCAGACTTTTGATGCAGTCTTGAGAGCCGCTAGGAGGCATAAGTATACCTCCCAGAGGATTGTGGATAGGGCCGGAGGTCGGAAGAGATCCTACGGCCAGATGAATCAGTCTTCAGCCCCAGCCCCGGCAGACAGGGCTTTAACTATTGGAGCTCCGAGGCGGGTGGCCTCAGTAACGTCGGTTCAGCATTCAGCCCCGACGTACCCTCAGCAGCAACAGAAGCAGAAGCAGTCTTCCGCAGTGGGATGTTCTCATTGTGGGAAGCCAGGCCATGTGGTGGCAGAGTGCCGCAGGGCACAGGGATTATGTCTGGCTTGTGGAGCAGCAGACCATAGGGTTGGATCCTGCCCGAATAGGGGTGGTTCATCATCGTCCAACCTTTCTAGCTCTTCGGTGAGAGGACCAGCTCCGGTCCAGCAGCAGCAGTATCCATTGCCGAGGCCCTTGCCGCCTCAGTCCCAGGTATTCCAGCAGCAGAACCCCCAACAGTATGTTCAAGCCCAAGCCTAGAGTCAGAATAGGCAGCGAGAATTTCAGCAGAGGGGACCCGTACCCCGAGGGCATGGTCAAGCTATGGTGATGACCGCAAAGGAAGGATTAGCACCAGGAGAGGTAGTGGCAGGTACTATTCTCGTCAACTCCTTTCCAGCTTCAGCTTTATTTGATTCTGGTGCATCGTATTCTTTTATGTCTGCACGATTTGCTACACGGATAGGATTGGAGCCCGAGTCATTATCAGTATGGCTCAATATACTTACTGGTAACGGACTTGTGGGAGTCGATAGGGTGTTTTCCTCGTGTCGGATCGTAGTTAGCGGTAAGGAATTTCCCGCTATGTTGATAGAGTTTCCGATGGCTGATTATGATGTGGTCCTAGGGATGGATTGGTTGAGAAACCAGTATGCTAGAATAGACTGCCATATTGGTAGGGTTGTTTTTAGCATTCCAGGAGAGCCAGAGTTTTCATTTTCCAGAGGTGCAGTTGAGCCTTCTCTTCCAGTATTGCGGATGGCAGTAGCAGCAGTACAGTTGCCCCGGATAGTCGAAGAGTTTTCAGATGTTTTTCCAGAAGAGCTTCCAGGTATGCCGCCAGAGCGGGAGATCGAGTTCACTATCGACTTGATTCCCGGGATAGCCCAGTGTCAGAGAGAGTCTACAGGATGACGCCTTCAGAATTGGAGATCTTGTACAAGATGATTGAAGAACTTCGAACCAAGGGATTCATTCGTGCTAGTGGATCATCTTGGGGAGCCCCGATGCTTCTTGTGAAAAAGAAGGATGGTACGTCCAGGTTATGTATTGATTATCGTACCTTGAACTCAGTGACAATCAAGAACATATACCCTCTCCCGAGGATAGATGACTTGTTTGATCAGCTTAAAGGGGCAACAGTATTCTCGAAGATTGACTTGCGCTCAGGATATCATCAGATCAGAGTCAGAGAGCAGGACATCCCGAAGACAGCTTTCAGGTCTAGGTATGGGCATTAGGAGTTCCTAGTGATGCCATTTGGAGCGACCAATGCGCCGGCTGTATTCATGGATCTCATGAATCGCATCTTCATGCCTTATTTGGATCAGTTCGTGATTGTGTTTCTGGATGACATCCTGGTTTATAGCAGGAGTGAGGCGGAGCATGAGCAGCATCTCCGTATGGTTCTTCAGATTTTCAAAGAGCACCAGTTGTATGCCAAGTTCAGTAAATACGAGTTCTGGCTCGATCGCATTTCGTACTTGGGTCACATCATCACTCGAGGAGGAGTAGAAGTGGATCCCCAGAAGATTGTGGCTATTGAGTCATGGCCAGTGCCCAGCACAGTTGCAGAAGTTCACAGTTTTCTTGGATTGGCCGGCTACTACCGGCGGTTTGTTTCAGATTTTGCTCGCCTTTCAGCACCATTGACCCAGTTGACCCACAAGGATGCGCAGTTTGCTTGGACAGCAGAGTGTCAGAGTTCTTTTGAGCAGTTGAAGCGAGGCTTGATGACGGCTCCCATTCTTGCGCTTCCAGATGGAACCGGAGGATTCTCCGTGTATTGTGATGCTTCCGGCAGAGGCCTAGGATGTGTTCTGATGCAGCATGGGAAGGTAATAGCTTATGCGTCACGCCAACTTCGTGATCATGAGAGAAATTACCCAACCCATGACTTGGAGTTGGCAGCAGTAGTGTTTGCGCTTAAGTTGTGGAGGCACTACTTGTATGGAGATAGGGTGGAGATTTTTACCGACCACAAGAGCCTAAAGTATGTATTTACTCAAAAGGAACTTAGCATGCGTCAGAGGAGATGGCTGGAGCTTCTTGTGGATTATGATGTCAATTTGCAGTATCATCCAGGAAAGGCCAATGTCGTAGCAAATACATTGAGCAGGAGAGCCAGAGTTTATCTTCTAACAGCACAACCAGAGTTATTAGCGGATCTTCAGAGGATGGACATAGAAGTTGTCCTTCCTACCAATACGGTATTGATGGCCAGCATGCAAGTTCAGTCCACTATAGTCGAGAGGATCCGGATGGCGCAGTCAGCATATTCCAAGCTTCAGCGGCTCAGAGCAGAGTGTGAGGCAGGACGAAGACCAGAGTTATGCATTCATGAAGATGGTACACTTCGACATGATAAGCGTCTTTGTGTACCCAGTGGAGATATCAGACAGGAGATCATGTCAGAGGCTCACAGTTCACAATATTCCATTCATCCTGGTGGTACGAAGATGTACCGCGATATCCGTCAGCATTTCTGGTGGAATGGCATGAAGAGGAAGATAGCCCGGTTTATCTCTCGTTGTTTGGTCTGCCAACAAGTTAAGGCTGAACATCAGAGGCCTGCCGGACTTCTTCAGCCCTTGCCGATTCCAGAATGGAAGTGGGAGCATATAACCATGGATTTCGTGACTGGATTACCTAGATCCCCAGCTGGTAGAGATGCTATCTGGGTTATGGTCGACCGGCTCACGAAGGTGGCTCACTTTCTCCTGTTCAGAGTAGGTCAGTCGACGGCTCAGCTAGCAGAGATGTACCTCAGGTTGATAGTCAGGATGCATGGAGTACCAGTCAGTATCACCTCGGATCGAGATTCCAGATTCACTTTGCACTTTTGGCAGAGTCTCCAGAAGAGTTTGGGGACCCGCCTCCAGTTCAGTTCAGCTTATCACCCGCAGACAGATGGTCAGTCGGAGCGTACAATCCAGACTCTTGAAGATATGTTGAGGTCCTGTACACTTGACTTCGGTGGTTCGTGGGAAGATCACCTGCACCTGGTGGAGTTCTCGTATAACAACAGTTTCCAGGGCAGTATCCAGATGGCACCGTTCGAGGCACTGTATGGTAAGAAGTGCAGATCCCCGCTAGCATGGGACGATGTCGGAGAGAGGCAGATGCTCGGTCCAGAAATGATTGCCCAGACAGTTGAAGTGGTCAGAAGAGTCAGGGATCATCTTCAAGTTGCCCAAGATCGCCAGCACCATTGGGCCGATTCTCATCAGCGCCCTCTCGAGTTTTCTATCGGTGACCATGTATTCCTGAGGATTTCGCCTAACCGTGGCGTCATTCGTTTCGGCGCACGGGGAAAGCTTAGTCCTAGGTATATAGGGCCGTTCGATATCCTAGAGCGAGTAGGAGATGTGTCATATCGTCTCGCTCTTCTGCCGTCGTTAAGCGAGGTGCATGACGTGTTCCATATATCCCAATTACGACGGTATATTCCGGACCCGAGCCACGTCCTGGATCATTTGAAATTGGTCGTTGGTACCAACCTTTCGTATGAGGAGAGGCCCGTATCTATATTGGACCGGAGAGAGAAGATACTCAAGAACAAGACTATCAAGTTAGTCCGAGTTGCTTGGGGTCATCACTCTTTGGATGAGTCAACGTGGAAGCGTGAGGATGATATCCGATCGCGATATCCCGGCTTGTTTGACTCGTGAGGTATAATATCTTCCTTATGCCTCATGCCTTCAATTTCTTGCTTGAATGAGTGATTGCTTGCCTAGTTATAGCTTGCTTGTGATTAATATAGATTGTCCTCGCCTCTCTAGCCTCTTAATTAAATTCCGAGGACGGAATTCTTTTAATGTGGGTAGAGTTGTAATGCCTGTGGTTCGTATTACGTATTTTGGAATACGTGTACGTATTTTATCTTATATTGCACGATTCCTTGCTTGGTTTCCTTCATGGCTTGGTTTATTCTTGGGTTGGTTCGGCTTGGCTCGGTTTGCTTGGTTCATTATGGACCAAGGGTGAACCCCCTACCTACCACCACCACTACCATTTATTAAACCCACTTATTTCTCTCTCTTCATTACTCTTCTTCTTCTTCCATTTACTTCTTCACCTACCAGAGAGAGAGAGTGAGGTCTAGGCAAGTACAACTTGCTTTATGGAGGAACTCAAATTTTATTGCTTCATTCTCTTCCTTACAGCATTTTAACTTACTTTAATACTTGGCATTTCCACTTTCCATGGCTAGATTCTTGTAGATCTAAGTTTACTTTATTTTCAGATTTCTTGGGTTTTGATCTATTTAATCTTGTTATTTCTGAGTTTTGATGGTTCCGTGTTGTAGAGGCTTTCGTTCTACCCCATTTTGACCTATGGAAGTTCGGATTTGGGTTCCGGATGATGGAGTTATGGAGCTTGAGAACTTGGCTCTCATGGTGTTCTTCTTCTCTGAAATTTTGGAGAAGATGAACTGTGTTGACTTGACCGCATGAATATTTCATGCGACAAGTGTTCTCTTGAGCCGCATGGCTGAAAGTACTTGAGCCGCATGAGGGCCGAACTCATCTAGCCGCATGACTCGCTCAATCCCCAGCCGCATAATACTCTGCACTTCTTGAGCCGCATGAGACACTACCCTTTTGGCCGCATGCGGCCTCCCTTAGCCGCATGGGACCCCGCTTCTCCAGCCGTATGAATGCTCTGACTTAGTCTCATGCGCCCTCTCTTTTCGCTGGCCGCGGACTTTACTTGACCCAGCCGCATGAGAACTTCTTCCTGAGCCGCATGCAAGCCACTTGCTCTCCGCCGCAGGGACCCTTCCCCCTTCAGCCGTATAATACCCTGTCACGCCCCAGAACCAGAATACTGGAGAGCGGGGGCAGACATAGCCAGCTACGTATAACGGAATGGAATCCACACCGCTATACGGTCACGGCTGTCTAGATATGTGAGGGTTTCACTACAATCCATCAGTCTCTTAAGGTCATAAAATAACCTATTGTCTCAATCTCAACCAACTAATAGTAATTACAAGATGTCAGACCACCAAATACACAATAGTAAGACGTCCCATACATTATATATTCGGAATGATCATGAAGCTAGTCGTTACAAAATGTGAGGACTAGCAAGAGTTCAGTCATACATGATCAACCCCCGGGGCTTGTCAATCATGTTACAGCCCGTAGGCAGACAGTAAGTGAGTACAATAGAGCTAACACTTGCTCGTCGGCTAAACGCCTCAAAAGATTAATTTACAATATTACAGTGGGAGAACAAAAGAAACCCACTCGATGCCCTGGTTACGCCTGGTGACCACCATCGGGCTGGAATGCAGGGAGATCCTTTGGTGCTGCTCCGGTATCTGGTCATACAAAACCAGCTGGGTCAGACCCCAGGAAGAGCAAGTGCCACAAAGGAGGCCACAAAATAAGAACCAAAGCCAGCAATTAGCACAACAATTTAATTACATAATAAGAGACAGTAATTTAAGAAAAGCATGATGGGTAATTATAAAAGACAATCTTTCATAGAATCACTAAAAGACAGGACATATAGGAAAGCATGTCAGGATGATATACGATGAGATAACCATGGGACTATTCAGATAGCTAGGTTACAACCCGTAAACCAAACAAGGACCGGGGTCGTAACCCTTCGTCTGAACGGAACTTGGTTTCTCTCACAATTTATCGGCAAGATAAATATAAGAAATCAGGTCAAGTAACAATCTGGAGTGACAATCATTATAGTGACAATCTGGAGTGACAATCATTATAGTGACAATCTGGAGTGACAATCATTGTAGTGACAATCTGGAGTGACAATCCTTCAATCATTCTGGTACAATCTTACAATCAATCAATTCTAGACAATACTATACTGTACTAGACTCCATCCAAGCAATCAAGGCCAATCATTGCCTACGGCTTTCTACATTAACTAACTAGGGTTATCACAATCCTAGTTACTAGCAAGATGCAATGAGATGCTCCAAGTAGTCACAGGCCCTGCAGCTATCCAGGTTATCCAGACAATCATTATAGTGACAATCTGGAGAGTACAATGCATTATAGTGACAATAGAATTCAATCATTTAAGTGACAATGGTGGGTGCCCCACACAACAGTGGGCTGGAAATGTGCCCTACTCGTCGGCAGGCTACAAGTCCAATTATTTGCGGCCGGGATAACGGGATCGCCTGTAACTGGAGAACATCTCTTCATGACTAGTGAATTATACTAATCATTAACCTTAGTCCAATTCAGTAGGTACTCCTGACCGTGGTACTCAGGAGTCCCCTCCTAGACATGATGCAAGACACGACTGGATTATTTGTACAAGCACAATCGCCCACGGTGTCAGGATTAATTATACAGGTTATGTCATGTCAGGTAGCCGTCGCAACAGCTATGCAAGATGTATCAGGTCAGGTTATCATATCATGTGTACTAGTCAGGAGTGCGCCACGATGGGCCACTTATCAGGTCATGCTCAATTATCAATTCCAAACATATGCTATAGAAGAGCTAAGTTTAAGGAAAATAAAAATCAAATATGACATGCGGACATGAGACCCAGCCAGCCAAAGGGCATACGCTCAGTGCAAAAGTCACGCTCAGGTCAGCCTACGCTCAGGTCAAGCGTATGCAAGTCATACGCTTCCAAAAGGCAGCGTATGGGGTCCATATGACTCCTTGTCAAGCAAGCGAGCGTATGCGAGTCATACGCTCCCAAAAGGCAGCGTATGGGGTCCATACGACTCCTTGTCAAGCAAGCGAGCGTATGCGAGTCATACGCTCCCAAAAGGCAGCGTATGGGGTCCATACGACTCCTTGTCAAGCAAGTGAGCGTATGTATGCGAGTCATACACTCCCAAAAGGCAGCGTATGGGGTCCATACGACTCCTTGTCAAGCAAGTGAGCGTATACGAGTCATACGCTCCCAAAAGGCAGCGTATGGGGACTGCGCTACGCTAAAGAGCGCACGCAACTCAGTGGCACAAGCTAAAAAGCTCGTGCACTGCTCACTGTCTTCTCCAAATCAGTAGAAACTCCATGGTTGAACCCAAAGCTTCAAAAGTCCATAACTTGGTCAAAATAAGTCCAAATCCAACTTTGCAAAGTTCTATCTTGGGTTAAATTCAATTCTCTCCAACATAAGGACATCAAAACCCATAGAAATACAACTTAAATAGATGAAAACCATACAAAACCGAAAATAGAAGAAACTTAGATCTAGAACGATGGAAACACCAAATCACAAAATGTCAAGTTCTAATGTTGATCACCATGGCCTATTCTAGCTAATGGACAAATAAAAAGTGGTTCTCAAGTGGTGGCAAGGTGCACTTGCCTAGACATCTCTCTTCTCTCTTTGGTAGGTGAAGGGAGTAAATGAGGAAGAAGAAGATGAGTAATGAAGAGAGAGAAAGAAGAAATGGCAATAAATATCAAAGGTGGTGGTAGGTAGGGGGTTTATCTATGGTTCATGATGAACCAAAATAATCCCAACCGAACCTAGCCAACCCGGGCCAAGAATAAACCAAGCCAAGCCATGAAGAAAACTAAACAAGGAATCATGCAATACAAGAAGAAATACGTACACGTATTCCAGAAATACGTAATACGAACCACAGGCATTACATATCCCACTCTTCCAGCTAGCCGCATATGCCTCCTTCTCCTCAGCCGCATGAGCTTTGGACCCCCAGCCGCATGAGCTGCTGCCGCATGGATTTTCTCTTTGGCCGCATGCGCCTGACCCTATTGAGCCGCATGGGCTGTTCTCTTCCCAGCCGCATGAGATCATTCCTGGCCGCATGTGCCTGAGCCGCATGGCTCCCTATAGCCCTGTGTTTTTATTATTTGCCCATGTCTTGTAACCCCTTTATTGTATATTTTATGCTCATTTTATATCCTTACGCCTTTTGTCCTGAACTTGATAATCACGATTTGATTGATATGATTGAAATGATAATTGTACATGACACGACAGTGACCCGTAGTGGTGCACTCCTGGCAAGTAAACATGACATGACATGATAGTGGTCCGTCGTGGCACACTCCTGACAAGTAAACCTGACATGATATATCTTGATAAGCTATTGCGACGGCTACTTGACATGACCTGACCTGTATAAATGTCCTGGATACCGTGGACGATTGTGCTTGTATAAATAATCCAGTCCTGTCTTGCATCATGCCTAGGAGGGGACTTCTGAGTACCACGGTCAGGAGTACCTACTGAAATGGACTAAGGTTAAATAACTAGATTAATGTATTAGTCATAAAGAGATCTCCCAGCTACAGGCAATCACGTTACCTGGGCACGCCTTGGGATCTGTAGCCTGCCGTCGAGTAAGGCACATTTCCAGCACACTGTCATGTGTTGCACCCTTCAAGCTACCTAAGGGTACATACGTTTCCTGGACGATGTACCCACCTGAATTCAACTCTAAATCTTTCAACCCGGGTAACCTGGATGGACTGCAGGGCTTATGGCTGCGGAAGATTCTCACTGCATCTTGCTAGTAACTAGGCCTGTGATAACCCTAGTTAGTTAAAGTATCAAGACGTAATTCTTGATTGGCCGTGGAATGATTGGATGGAGTCTAACCAGTCTAGTCTTGTCCTAATTCTGTTCCAGATTACTGTATGACCTGAATGCCTATATTTATTTTACCGATAAATGGTGAGAATTCCAAGTTCTGTTCAGACGAAGGGTTACAACCCCGGTCCTTGTTTGGTTTACGGGTTGTAACCTGGTTATCTGAATAGTTCCATGGTTATCTCGTTGTATATCATCCTGATGTATTTTCTTTATTTTCAGTTCATACCTTATTTATACTCCTGTACTGATTGCTGGTTTTAGTTCCTAAGTGAAGCTTCCTTTGTGGTACTTGCTCTTTCTGGGATTTGATCCAGCTGGTTTTGTATGGCCAGATTTTGGAGCAGCTCCAGAGGATCTACCGCTCTTCCAGCCCGATGGTGAACACCAGACGTAACCAGGGCAACGAGTGGGTTATTTTTGGCTCTCCCACTCTATTGTAAAAATATTCTTTTGAGGCGTTTAGCCGACGAGCACCTGTTTAGCTCGATTGTACTTACTTACTGTCTACCTACGGGCTGTAAGATGATTGACAGATCCTAGGGTTAATCATGTATGACTAAACTCTTGCTAGTCCTAACATTTTGTAACGACTAGCTTCATGATCAACTGAATATGTAATATTTGGGACGCCTTATCATTGTATATTTAATGATCATACATCTTGTAACATTTACTTACTTGCTTGTGATTGAGACATTAGGCTTGTTCATGACCATAGTAAACTGTTGGCTTGTAGTAAACCCTCATATATCTAGACAGCCGTGACCGTATAGCGAGATGGAATCCATTTCATATACGTAGCTGGCTATGTCTGTCCCCGCTCTCCAGTATTCTGGTTCTGGGCGTGACATTGTTCTATACCTGACCAGAGGTGATATGGATGTGGAAAGATATATAACATTAGGTGGGGGTGGATAGTTCAGAGGTAGTATGGACATGACTATCCTTGATGAATGCTTTGCTCAGAGGTTATGTGGACGTGGCAAAACATTTTATCATTCCACTGGAGAAATAATTATCGAAAAATAATTCAGAGGTAATAGGGACGTGATTTGTTTTCGTCAAACCGAGTTTGGACAGAGTCAAAAACAGAAATGATTCTACTGGAAAAATATTTAGAGGACCTATTATCCAGGGCGTATTCAAGACTCTTGAAATACAGATAATAGTTAGATAGTTTTTTTTGAATCATATAAACATCGTACTGTACATTTACGTGACTGAACATATGTGAACGTTATGTAGAAGAGGTTACACATAGTATTTCTTCAGGAACTTGCCATTGATAGGCCTCATGAGCAAGTCACCATCGGGCTTGGTTAGCCGGGATACACCATTAGAATACACTGATTCTATGACGAAATGACCTTCCCATTTAGGCTGGAATTTCTCTTTTGTTTTGTACGTCATGACCATCGGTTGTTTGCAAAAACAAAAGTTGATCTTTATTTCACAAACTTTGTAAGAAGATTACAAGAATTATGGGAAAGTACAACTATAGGAATCCGATCTGAATGACGATCGCTTTATCCCTTGGACGATGTGAACTTTGAAGACGGTAGCCTCTGAAGATTGCAGCAGCACTTTGGCAAGAACTCTTGATCTCGGGTGATGACTTGAATGTGTGTTCTGATCTCTCTGTGTGTGTGATAATGAAGACTTGAAAATCTATTTATAGAGTTCTGGAAATAACTAACTTTTAGTTATTCTGAGTTGTGCAGGATGGATTGCGCAGACTTTGGAATGCGCAAGCAATAAACTGCGCAGGCAGTTACTCGATCGTGGACCATCTATATGTGATGCGTGGCATTGTTTGATTGAAATACGCTTGATCGTGTACAGACGGTTGCCACATGGTGAGTAATTGATGGCATGAAGGCCACGTGTACATTTGTCAGTTGTCTTGATGAAGTGCGCCACCTGAATTGTGCTGGCTTCAGATTGCGCTGGGATGGACCGCACTGCAGAGAGTCTGGCCGATTGTGTTGTATGTACAGCTGTCCTCGAGCGCTGTGCTGTACGATAAACGAACAGTTTTCTCGTTCTCCGTGCTGTCAGTTGTCAGAAGATCTGATTCTCTGTCAGATAATGATGACGAGGCCACGTCAGCTTGCGCACTTGGATGAGTGCGCAGTTCAGCCTGCATAATTGAGTTGTTGCATAATCTGTCTCCTGCGCAGTTCACTTGAAGGATGCACAATTTGATTTTCATGACTTCTTTGATGGGTGCAACTTAATTTTTAGGACCTACAAGACCCCCTTCAAAGTTTTCGAAGTTTGAAAATAGTCAAAGCTTCGAAATACTTTGAATTTTGATTTTAAAATCAAGTTGCGTAAGTAATGACTTGTCTGCACAATTGGAGGAGTCAGCTCCCATTTCTTCGGCACAATCCGAGGCGACCGTTGCTCTCAAAAAACTATAAATAGTTCTCCTTCTTCCTTCTGTCATTCTTCACTTGTTTTCACTTTGTTTAAGAGAGAAAAATTCCCGAGCCTACTCTGACTCTCTTCCTTCTTCTCCGTCGACTTCAAATGGCTCCGAAGCGTTTCGCCGCCGACAAGGGCAAAGCCCCCGTCGAGTCTTCGACTCGTGCTGCACCGCACGTTTTACGACACGAAGTCGGTCATCCAGCACTATAAGGTAGTTGCTCGATCAAAAACCCTTTTTAGGGTTTTTCGACATGATTGAATCTTCAAACCTATCTCTTTTTAGAGATTTGGTTATATTGCGCCGCCCTGTTTAGGGTTTCGGTTGCACAAACCCAATAGTTTTCATTTTTATGAAGACTATTTTCTTGGGCAATCGGTTGGAAAGCGCTGGCAAAAGTCAGCGCATTCTATCGGTTTGCGCAAGTTTGGCCAGCGCAAACTGTTGCCTTGCGCAAGCTTGTTAGCGCAATCTGATGGCTTGTGCATATGTTGGCACAATTGAATCAGTTTACGCATAGAAGCTGTTGTTGCGCAATCTGATGCTTGCGCAATTTACTGATTTTTTGGACAGAATCTTTGATTTTGCATATACTGAATTTTGTCTTTCTGTTTGATGTAGTTAACATCAGAGAAGACCCAGAGTATGAAATCTTTGTAGGGACCCTTGCTGAACCAGAGTTTAAGGAAGATTTGTCCCATGTAATATTTCTCCAATATGCTCTGCCGTCTTCCCGTCAAGCCATCTTAGTAGCACAGGACAACGAAACTTTATTGAGTCTGATGAATGGGCAGCCTCTGCAGACTGCCGATGCCATTACTCATAAGAAATCCCTGTTTCTATTTGGTGAGGCTATCGATAAGAGTTCTCAGCCGAGACCTCGTATTGAGCAGAGACTCTTCCAGAGAAAGGAGAAAATAATACTGTTACCGGACATTGCCAGATGCCTTTCTCTATCCCGTTATGCCCATACGAGCCATCCCAGGAGGATGGATTGGGATATTACCCCTCTCCAGCAAGCAAGAACAAGAAATATTTGTGTAAAGAAAGGACCGAATAACAGGGATATGTTCTATAGCTCCTCTGAGCGTCATAGCTCCTTGCTCAGAGGATTGAAGCCTGGCTGCATCCCTCCAGAGAACTCCTCCTTGCTGCTGCCGGTGAGGACGCCGATCTTTGCAAATGAATATACAAAGGTTGAGGGAAGATACCCGGATCAGGACATCCGGTTGACAGGTTTGGTGAACCCAGACAACAAAAGATGGAACTGCATAACCAATTGGATATTGGTTCAGTTCGAAGAAAAGCTCAAAGAGATAGAGCTATATCAGGCGATATACGCTACCGTATATGGATTCCTCCCCAACCCTCATCTATTTCTCGCCTTGGCAGAGAGGTATAATTTTAGGACAGGGACATTCATGACACCCTGCGGGGAAATTAGACTAGCTCTTCATGAGATGAAATATATCTCGAGCTTACCAATGGGAGACTTCCCTTATGAAGAATATGTTCCAACAAACGACGAGTTAGACCGACTCCGTCGAGAGAATGCAGAGATGGTGGCCGTTTTTGAAGAACTACTGTGCCACTACAAAATTTGCTCCATGTACTATAAGAGTGGTTCTTCCGGCACTTGTTACTCATCAAAGTGGTTGCCCTATCTTTTCCTTAATCACATCATCGAGAAAAAGACTAAGGATCACGATACGTGCAACCCTACCTTCTTCAAACCTCTCAGCCAGAGTGAGGTGATAAGATTGATGGAAGAAAACAAGAAAATGGACATCAAAGTTGATGACGAACTTCAATACCCTCCATTCAAGACCGGAGATTTTATTCAGAGTTTTATGAGAATGGGCTACAGGCCCATGTCAAAGGAAGCCCAGCTGGCAGGTTTCCTGACATATTGGCTCTGACGCTTCGTCGTACCTGGAGCGAGCACCGTAGATCGCTTCCACCACGGCGTGCTCTTTGCTGCTGTCTGGTTAGTCTTTGGCTACCGGATGGATCTGCTGTCGGCGATGACCTGTAGAGTGAACGCAGGTCTTCGTCTTTATATTGAATCTATGCTCAAATGGAAAGGTGGGAAGGGGAACTTCCCTCGGCTGGAGTTGCCCTACACTTATTTGTTTGGATGGTTACTTATGTACCATCCGTCATTGATGAATCCTGATATGGGAGCAGTCGGCGGTAGCTATTTACGGAGATTCTCCCGGAGCAAATGGATATACACTAGTCTGAAAGATTGCAGACGTGATTTGAACCTTGGGAAGGGGTGGAATTTCTACTGCGTTGCTCCTCCAACCGGCTATGAACATATGTCGACAAATCTAGTTGATCTTGGGAGGCAGCCGTTGGGTCGAGCAGCATTTGATTGGCTGAGGACGATTAGGCCGTCGCACTTGGTGTATAGATTTGAAAATGAATGTTTCTTAGAACCATATCTGCCAAGCCGCTTTGCTCGTCAATTCGGCTACGACCAGTTCCACATAGGCAATGCTATAACTTGCCTGCAAGGAAAAGGGTATCTGATTGATGGCGCCAGGGACTGGGCTTATTACAACGCTCGAGACACAAGAACAGTATTCTCGATGCCGACCAAGAGTGATCACGGCCCCCGGATGTTATACACATATTCGCTTTTTTACACAGCAGCGAATACATTCGCCGAGAACTTCAACCTTGTAGATAGCTTCGCGATGGCGATGCATTTGAAGAAGGGAGCAACTGTTATGCTAGCTCCAGGTAATGACGAGTAGCATGAGCCAGTGGATGATCCATTGGAAGCCTCAAGGGAAGCTAACTTCCCTGAAGAGGTCAATGAACCACTGCGAGTTTCCTTGAAAGTGGTCAAATCTCCAACCAAGGAGAGAAAGAGAAGGATTAATGAACCTTCTTCTCCGGTTGCAAGGAAGAAACTTATCTTAGACCCATTAGAGAAGGTCACCACCAGGTCACAGTCTCGACAACTGACCGAGTCGACCCAAATAGAAGAAGCGACTACGCCGACCTCTCTTCCAAGGCAGATTGATGTAGTAGATGTGGAGAGTCCAGAGAGACCTCTTCATAGAAAGAAACTGGCCTCCAGAAGAAGAAAGAGGGTGATCACTCCTCCAAAACAAATCTTGTCCTCGGTGGTGGCCAGTGTTGTAGCTGGAATAACCATGTCATCCCCTACACCTGCCCCCGAGCCTAGGCAGGAGACTCCTTCTCCAGAACAGAGGAACGAGGTTGAGCAGAGGGATGATGCTGAGCAGAGGGATGATGCTGAGCAGAGGGATGACGCTGAGCAGAAGGATGATGAAGTTTTGCGATCTCCTTCTCTTACGGTAGAAACTACCCAGATTCCTGCTACACCAGGAACACTCCGTGAAGAAGAAGATCGTTTAATGATTGAAGCTCTAAATGATTGCGACTTCGGTCTGCAGGATGATGTCGATCAAGCCGCCGCCGCAACTGCCAGCGAGGAATCTCCAGAAGATAGTATAAGCAATGAAGATACATCAACAGAAGGTGTTGATGATATATTAAATCCCGAAGAGGGCACTGATGTCCATATGTCTCCCGAAGCCATAGATGACACGTTGAATCCTGAAGAGGATGTTGAGGTGCACGTGTCTCCGGAAAAGAATACGGGTGTAGAAGTAGCACCTGTTGAAACTACTCCTGCTGATCCAAAAGGTATTAAATGATTTTATCTGCCTTCTTTTCATAGATTCAAATAGCTGACATCTACATTTTTATCCATGCAGAACTTGAATCTTCTCCAGTTCCTCCCGTATGCACAGACATAGTGTCAATAATGGCTATCGCTAGCGGTAGCCGACATTTTTCGGGTGGCTCTGAAGCCGGAAGTAGCCAGGCAGTAATGTCTGAGGCTACTTCTGTTAGATTGGAATCTGTGCCAACAGATGAAAGACTTATTGCTGAGGCATGTCATGGTAAGATTGCCTTTGATCTTTTGATCCTTTTCAAGTAGTTGCTAATGACAACAACAATCAATGATAAGGTTCATTTGATTTTGCAGAAGAACATCTGGGAGGAGCAGCTAGCTCTACGATGGCTCCTCTGTCTAAAGAGCCCTCTACTCACAGGGAAGAAGCTGAACGTCTATCTTCACAGACACCTGCTGCTGCTTCGACGTCTACGGGAGTAGCTGCTACTCCGGGTGCTCTGGCCACTAATCGATTTATCATCAGCTCTTTCAGCAACCTTTTCTTTAATTCTTTGAAACCCTTAGTAGATAGGATGATAGAGAAAGAAGATGCTAGTTTCTTCACCGTCAGAGGTCCAACCTCCTATTTGATCAATGCCATCCGTCATCAAGGCGACGAAGCTCAGGCTGTTTTTCTTGAACATGTACTAGATGAGCTGGAGGCATCGGTTAAAATTTACAAAGAGCTGAATAGGGGGGAGATAGAGCTCTTGGTACAAGCTGAATTCGAAAAGATGTCACAAGAAGCTGCAGTTGCAAAGGTTGACCTGCAAGTTCTTTTGGACACTTTCTCTACCAAGTCTGCTAAATATAATTCCAAAGTAGAAACAGTAGCATCTGTTGCTGACGAGAAGGAGAGGAAAGTTGCTGAGCTGCAATCACTATCCGTCTTAAAGAAGAGCTAAGACTTGTTCAGCTTGCTCTGGAGGACGAGGCCACACAACACCGGGTTACAGTTTAACAGCTGAATGCTCTGACTCAAGAGAGAGATGAGTATGTCGCAACTCATCAAGAAGAAATCTCTCGCAGAATAGTAACCATGCCATCTTTCGACGATAAGTCTGGGATGGAGAAAGCTAGGAAGCGGGTGATGGAATCTCGTGAGGAGCGGCTGCAATCTTTAAAGCAGCAGATAACCAGCTTAATGACTCCGCCGGCAGAATGAGAAAAACTTTTGTATCTTCAATCTTTTTGTGATATGTAATATTGTAATTGTAACACCCTATTTTCTGAAATTGAGGATTTTTGAAAATTTATTATTTTTATTATTTATTAGTGGTATTTTAGTCATGGTATGATTTTCTGGTGATTTTAGTTAAGTTAAACCATTTCTAAAGTCATGCTAAGTCATGACTTATGACTTTGTGACTTTGTTAGTAAACCTTAGTGTAAACCCTAGTTTTCTCTAACCTAGAAGTTGCCATGACCATCAGAGCTTAGCCATAGGCTTAGAACATCAAATTAGGGCTTTTTAGCCTAAAGGGTATTTTGGTAATTTTCTAGGATTTATTTGGATTTATGTGTCTTTATTATTATTTTAATTATTGATTAGTGTCATGTTAGTCCCTAACCTAGTTTAGCCTAATCTAGAGATTAGTTACTAACCTAGAAACTAAGGGGTTAGATATTTACATGTTAGTTAAAGTAGGGAAAATATCTAGATATTATCTTTTGTGATATTTTCTTGAAAACCTAAAGATCTAAACTACCTTTACCTAGAAGTCAATGTTCCTTAGCTTGGAAGCAACCCAAGGACACCCCCCCTGCCTTGGCCGGCCATGGGGCACCCCCTTGACAGCCCACACTTCTACATAACCCCTTTGCATTCATTCATGAATAATTTACATGAATTTAAACCTAGAAAAATCCCATTTTCTTCAAACACCCACAACTTGATCAATATTGATCCAAATCACCTCTAGTTTCTTGCATTGGACTCCCCTACACTAGAGGGTACTTGTTAGGGCCTGCTATCAAGGAATTTTGAAGCTTTTGGCATCACCAAGTGGAAGGAATCACACCCCCTCTCTTTGTTTTTCCATTGGAAATACACCAATAGGTAAATGCTCTTAGACTTAGCTAAAACTCTGATTTTTCTTCATGTATGCATGCATCTAGGTACTAGGGTACTGTGGGTAAAATTTGGTGAAGGTTAGAGTCGGGTTGGTGTCCGTATCGGACACGTATCCATGTTTGAAAACCTGTGTTTGATGAATTGCCTCTGTAAATTAAATGTTATTATTTTTCAAAACTATTTGAACAAGTTTTTAGCTCTATAGGTGTAGGTCATAGAACCATAACCCTGAGCACACTTCGAGTCGTGTCCGTGTCCAAAACAGGACACGAACACACTGTTAAACAACACTGTGTACACTGTTAAATCCCAAGTGTTTGACACTTTGTATTGTGTCCACACGTGTCGTGGACACAATACAGACACATGGACACAAACCTAGACCCTAGGCCTACCCCCTGACACGAGCACGTGGCCCCACGTGCCACGTGTGAAGTACACGAACCCCCGACACTTGTGCACGAGGCACTGCGTAGCTCCCCTGCTACCAGACCCCTCGTGTGGACACGACATGACACGTGGACACGTGCCACTTGGCACAGACCTAGGGGCAGTGTCTGATAAGACACCCCTAAAGTCTTGTGTCACGACGTGTCGTGTCGAGGGAGAAAATCCACTCGCACGGGTCGTACACTGGCACAGCACACGCGTTTCAGACCTCTCTGATACGCACGTAGAACTCGGACACGCGGACACTTGGACACGAATCAGGTTAGTGGACACCTAGTAGACCCCTAGGCGAACTTTCCCCCACGAGCACGAGACACATGGACACGTGTGTCGTGTCCTAGAGTGAACTGCACGCGTGCACGACGCTGTGCACGCGTGGGTGTATCAGGAATTTACCCGTGTGATGTTTTTGAGTGTTTGGACACATTATTTCGTGTCGTGGTGTCGTGTCAGTGTCCTAGGACACTAGAGTATCTACGGGGTGTCAGTTACCAACCCTTGGTTGAGAGTCTTAGCTCGATTAGGTTGTGAGTATTCGAATTTCCCCATTCGAGTACACTGTGCACTGTCACAGTTTTTGGGATTATTTCCAGTTTTTAGAAATCGAATTTCGATTCGATTTTGTTAATGATTTATACTTAGGACTAGTGTATTTTAGTGTGTAGATGTGAAGTATATGTGTATTTGTGGGTGTGGGTCGATTTTGAGGAGTTTTGGTAGTGTGTGTGTATAGTTATATGTATATACATATATATGTATATATGTATTCTGTTATGTGTGTGTTTGGGGGTATTTGGTTCCAGGTTCTGGAAACCCCCCCTGTTTACTGGTTCTCTCTCTCCCTCACTGTCTACTCTCTCACAGTCTCTCTCTCTCACTCTTCTTTTCCCTTCCCTATATATATATGAAATATATATAGTTATATATATGTATTGTATATATATATATATACATGATATATATATATGTATATTGGTATTAGGTCTCTATATGTATATGTAGTGTATTATATACATGTGGGTGTATTATATATGTTATTCCTATTTTGGGTATATGGATAGTATATATCTATATAAGTATATATATATATATATATATATATATATATATATATATATATATATATATATATATATATATATATATATATATATATATATATATATGTGACTTTTTAGTTTTAGGTTATATAAAAAAATCCATTATTGGCCTATGGCCAGGGTTATTGGCCTATGGTTGGGGCTAGCCCTAATGACCCAAAAACCCATTATTGACCCTTGTTGACTGAAAGTTGACCAAAGTCAACTATAGGTCAAAATTGACCTAGTTCACCTAGAAATGACTAGGAATGACCTAAATCAACTAGTTTGACTAGTTGACTAAAACCCTAACTAGTTTAACTAGTGTTGACCTAGCTTGACTTAGAGTTGACCATTATTGACCATGGTTGACTAAGTCCACTATTGGTCAAACCATGACCTAATTGACCTAATAAATGACTAGTTCAACTAGTCAGACCATGGTTGACCTAATTACCCTAACTGACTAGTCTTTGTTTGACCAATACCTTAGTTGGTCTAAGTTTGACCTAGACTTGACCCAGATTGATCATGTTGACTAGTATTTGACTTGTTTGACTTGTTTGACTCTATTTGACTTAGTTTGATTCCCTGTGATCTAGTATGACTTCCTGTGACCTAGTTGACTATTAGAGTTGACCCAGAGTTGACTTTTGACCAGATTGACCTAGAATCATGTAGTATGCATTGTATACTTTATTTTTACCATTGTGGATACATTGTGACTTGTATTGCTCTGATTAGGAGCCATACACCTCTCCTCAGACAGTATATCCTCTTCAGACATTCAGTTATCAGGCGAGTACATTCTCTGACCGTTTCATATTTGCCAGGATTTATATTCTTGCTCTAGCTTACTTACTTGATGCTGACACGATTGTTATCACGGATTGGTACTATATGGATCTTTTTATGAGATGTTATCCCCCTCGGGAGCATCAGGTACTTTTGTCATGTGTGTTTCACTTACATCATGTATCTCATGCTTCTATTTTCATGTATCTTCATGTATCAGCTAGTGACTCATGTACTCTCATGATCACCGAGCCTCCATGAATCTTCATGAATCACTCACGTATCACCCAATTATGGGCTTATCACGAATCTTAACGTAACCTGAATGGATCCTTGTGTATTGATTGGGGAACGGGGGAGTAGAAGTGGACATGTGAATAATTCCAAAGTAGTGTAATCATGTACAAACTCAGTAGTGTAATCATGTATAAATTCTAGCCATTCACATGCCTATCTTGTACTCTACATCACTAGACACTTACAGTTCTCTATATACAGTAGATATTTCCTTTACAGCTATCTCTTTTGCTACATGTATCTTCCTTCAGCAGTTCCTGTATTTTACTCTATTGCATGCTTTATATCTCCTATCATACTATGCACTGCGTGAGATGTATTGTGCTCGTTCCCGTCCTGATTGGACCTGTTGAAAATATTACAGAGGATGAAGATGAGGCCCTGGTGTCTACCTATTATGGAGCAGGACTAGATGATACTTATGTTGTGGACCCTCAGCAGGATCCACCTGCAGCTGAGGATGTTGTTCCAGTAGTCTAGACCAGTTTAGTCTAGGCAGTCCTTTCTATATTTACTTTTTGTCTCATATTCTGAGTTGTATTTTGAGATGTGGAGATGTATAGACTCTTAGACTTTTTGTATTATGAGTTGACAGTTCTGGATATTATGTTGTACTAGACACTTAGACTTATTCATCTATGATACTGTTCTCTTGAGTTACTATCTATTTATCTGTCTTTCGTTCTTCTACCCTAGATGTGATTGAGATGTATATTGTTATGTCACCTCCATTCGGAGAGTATAAACTGTACAGGTACTTGGTATTGATAGATGATTGACCTAGGACAGCGTTCTACCGCCGATACTGCGGCGTAGGCTGGGCGTTGTTACGTTCTCGTACCCTAACAGTGGGTGCGGGTCGTGACACGTTTTTAGTGGTGGCCCATGCAGGTCTCGAGTTTATGTAGTGGTATTCGAACTAGAGTATCACTACAGCCTGCGATAGGATTGAGGAATAGGCTTAGAGAGAGTGGATACTCAATCACTGTTAGGATACCTTGAGAGATTCCTGGGATGACTCTTGAGAATCTCATTTGAAATTACGATTTAAACTCCTTTTCCCTTGATTGAATTTAATTTTGGAGGATTCACTGTAGAACTTTGAATCCTGGTATTAGTTGATGATTTTAAAAATTTTGTAGTTGTTGATTTTAAATTTCTTAGTGTTAGATTAATATCTTTTATTTTTAGGGTACTCAATCACAATTATGAGAAAACTCTAATCTGTTTCTTGCCATCTAATCCTCTTGCTAATTGCCTTTCATTAAAATGAACTGTCCTCTCTATTTTGCATCTTGCTTAAACTCTTTCTACCAAACTATGTGACTGTATCCAAAGCCTGACTTACTCGACAATTCCTCAAATCAAGACTTATTGAGACCTTCTAACCTCGACCCTTGATTGATCGAACCCTAACTATATTCATCTAGTAGCCTATCTATCCCTAGGACTGTGTTCCTAAATTATTTACTGGATTCCTGATTAATTTTATTTTTTGAGTTAAATTGATCTTCTTCAATTTTTGCATCAATTTGTCACGTCTCGAACTCCCACTTTCTATTCTAGATCATTGGACGTCCTTTACCGTGACTTAGATATTCAGAGTATAATACTAGCTGTTACTTCCCAACAAACTTCACATGTAAGACCTAGACTAGCCTACCTTCATGTAGGTATTCCATGTCCTACTAAAACCCGTTTCCTTGTACTCTATTTTCTTGATATGATTCTCTGGTCAAATGGCTAAACTATAACCTCTACCATGATACTAAATTAATTCTTGTTTCAATTAGGGACCCACCTTGGCTCAATTCTTTCGACCTGGCATGTGATGGTGTTCTGCTTGAACCCTCAAATACTTAACCTTGTACCTTACCTTGAATGCTTGACCCGATTGGTTAAGAATCTTGGACTATGTCTCTTCCTTCATCATTCCACCCTTACTTATATCTTATGCTATAAATTTATCCTTAAGTTTTACAAGCTTATCCTTTTCGAGCTTGATCATGGTATATTTTATTGGGTGTACACCCACTAACATATTATCTAATCAGAACCGGCGCATGATGGTCTGATCAACCTATTGCGTTTTGGTTCGCTTTTTCATATATTAATCTACGTGGATGGAGACAGTTAAACTTGCCCTAGAATCTTATCCGCAACATCCTTGACAATTCTTCTTGGAATTATTTTATCGCCTATGAACCTCGTATTCGTATCCAGTTGAATTAAAATTTAATCATGACCTGGATCTTCATCATTGGATGCTCGTGCTCATACTCGATTTTATTGATTTCCCATCTTGCCCAAATCTCGATTATCCTGAAATTGATCAACTTAGATCGTGTCAAGACTAAAATCTATTTGTGATTGTTTGTACCTAAATTTTCAATTTTCTTTTTATGGAATGGTAACTTTAATGATTTCTCACTTGTTAATGACCCATTTTCATATAGGAGGGTAGACGACCCTATAGCCTTGATGATTGTTGTTTCCTTACCTTCCCAATTAGGACATCCTAGATTGCTTGTACGTTTTGATACCATAGGACAGTATTGATCTAGAATGACTAGTGCACCTAGATGAGACCACAGACTGTTCCATTTAACCTGTCCCCCTGGTACCACTATTTCATCACGATTTTTGGTTCAATTTAGGCCATAGACCTTTCCCACTCTAAATTGTGATCATCATAGGCACATTACCGTGACTTTTAAATTTGGAGCATAAGACTAGTTGATTTCTCAAAACTAATTTCACATACGTAACCTAGACATGACATACTACACCCATGACCTTAGTGTGCCACTCAGGCATACCATTGTGTGCTTCATTTGCTTAGTACGATTTTCCTGACCCAAGACTCCATCCTGATTTACCCCATGGAGTTACTTTTGGCTTCGATTTGAATTCAGGACACCTTATGACCTAAAACTGCCAGCCAATTTTTGGACATGACCCAGTATAGGTCTACTACCCATACTTTGCTTGTTGACCTTGAATGTTGCCTAGGTAGTGGCTTCGTCCTTGATTATTGGAGGTTTGACCTAGAAAGAGTACGACCATCTAAATTTCGAGGACGAAATTGTTTTAAGGTGGGTAGACTTGTAACACCCTGTTTTCTGAAATTGAGGATTTTTGAAAATTTATTATTTTTATTATTTATTAGTGGTATTTTAGTCATGGTATGATTTTCTGGTGATTTTAGTTAAGTTAAACCATTTCTAAAGTCATGCTAAGTCATGACTTATGACTTTGTGACTTTGTTAGTAAACCTTAGTGTAAACCCTAGTTTTCTCTAACCTAGAAGTTGCCATGACCATCAGAGCTTAGCCATAGGCTTAGAACATCAAATTAGGGCTTTTTAGCCTAAAGGGTATTTTGGTAATTTTCTAGGATTTATTTGGATTTATGTGTCTTTATTATTATTTTAATTATTGATTAGTGTCATGTTAGTCCCTAACCTAGTTTAGCCTAATCTAGAGATTAGTTACTAACCTAGAAACTAAGGGGTTAGATATTTACATGTTAGTTAAAGTAGGGAAAATATCTAGATATTATCTTTTGTGATATTTTCTTGAAAACCTAAAGATCTAAACTACCTTTACCTAGAAGTCAATGTTCCTTAGCTTGGAAGCAACCCAAGGACACCCCCCCCCCCTTGCCTTGGCCGGCCATGGGGCACCCCCTTGGCAGCCCACACTTCTACATAACCCCTTTGCATTCATTCATGAATAATTTACATGAATTTAAACCTAGAAAAATCCCATTTTCTTCAAACACCCACAACTTGATCAATATTGATCCAAATCACCTCTAGTTTCTTGCATTGGACTCCCCTACACTAGAGGGTACTTGTTAGGGCCTGCTATCAAGGAATTTTGAAGCTTTTGGCATCACCAAGTGGAAGGAATCACACCCCCTCTCTTTGTTTTTCCATTGGAAATACACCAATAGGTAAATGCTTTTAGACTTAGCTAAAACTCTAATTTTTCTTCATGTATGCATGCATCTAGGTACTAGGGTACTGTGGGTAAAATTTGGTGAAGGTTAGAGTCGGGTTGGTGTCCGTATCGGACAAGTATCCATGTTTGAAAACCTGTGTTTGATGAATTGCCTCTGTAAATTAAATGTTATTATTTTTGAAAACTATTTGAACAAGTTTTTAGCTCTATAGGTGTAGGTCATAGAACCATAACCCTGAGCACACTTCGAGTCGTGTCCGTGTCCAAAACAGGACACGAACACACTGTTAAACAACACTGTGTACACTGTTAAATCCCAAGTGTTTGACACTTTGTATTGTGTCCACACGTGTCGTGGACACAATACAGACACATGGACACAAACCTAGACCCTAGGCCTACCCCCTGACACGAGCACGTGGCCCCACGTGCCACGTGTGAAGTACACGAACCCCCGACACTTGTGCACGAGGCACTGCGTAGCTCCCCTGCTACCAGACCCCTCGTGTGGACACGACACGACACGTGGACACGTGCCACTTGGCACAGACCTAGGGGCAGTGTCTGATAAGACACCCCTAAAGTCTTGTGTCACGACATGTCGTGTCGAGGGAGAAAATCCACTCGCACGGGTCATACACTGGCACAGCACACGCGTTTCAGACCTCTCTGATACGCACGTAGAACTCGGACACGCGGACACTTGGACACGAATCAGGTTAGTGGACACCTAGTAGACCCCTAGGCGAACTTTCCTCCACGAGCACGAGACACATGGACACGTGTGTCGTGTCCTAGAGTGAACTGCACGCGTGCACGACGCTGTGCACGCGTGGGTGTATCAGGAATTTACCCGTGTGATGTTTTTGAGTGTTTGGACACATTATTTCGTGTCGTGGTGTCGTGTCAGTGTCCTAGGACACTAGAGTATCTACGGGGTGTCAGTTACCAACCCTTGGTTGAGAGTCTTAGCTCGATTAGGTTGTGAGTATTCGAATTTCCCCATTCGAGTGCACTGTGCACTGTCACAGTTTTTGGGATTATTTCCAGTTTTTAGAAATCGAATTTCGATTCGATTTTGTTAATGATTTATACTTAGGACTAGTGTATTTTAGTGTGTAGATGTGAAGTATATGTGTATTTGTGGGTGTGGGTCGATTTTGAGGAGTTTTGGTAGTGTGTGTGTATAGTTATATGTATATACATATATATGTATATATGTATTCTGTTATGTGTGTGTTTGGGGGTATTTGGTTCCAGGTTCTGGAAACCCCCCCTGTTTACTGGTTCTCTCTCTCCCTCACTGTCTACTCTCTCACAGTCTCTCTCTCTCACTCTTCTTTTCCCTTCCCTATATATATATGAAATATATATAGTTATATATATGTATTGTATATATATATACATGATATATATATATGTATATTGGTATTAGGTCTCTATATGTATATGTAGTGTATTATATACATGTGGGTGTATTATATATGTTATTCCTATTTTGGGTATATGGATAGTATATATCTATATAAGTAGATATATATATATATATATATATATATATATATATATATATATATATATATATATATATATATATATATATATATATATGTGACTTTTTAGTTTTAGGTTATATAAAAAAACCCATTATTGGCCTATGGCCAGGGTTATTGGCCTATGGTTGGGGCTAGCCCTAATGACCCAAAAACCCATTATTGACCCTTGTTGACTGAAAGTTGACCAAAGTCAACTATAGGTCAAAATTGACCTAGTTCACCTAGAAATGACTAGGAATGACCTAAATCAACTAGTTTGACTAGTTGACTAAAACCCTAACTAGTTTAACTAGTGTTGACCTAGCTTGACTTAGAGTTGACCATTATTGACCATGGTTGACTAAGTCCACTATTGGTCAAACCATGACCTAATTGACCTAATAAATGACTAGTTCAACTAGTCAGACCATGGTTGACCTAATTACCCTAACTGACTAGTCTTTGTTTGACCAATGCCTTAGTTGGTCTAAGTTTGACCTAGACTTGACCCAGATTGATCATGTTGACTAGTATTTGACTTGTTTGACCTTGTTTGACTCTATTTGACTTAGTTTGATTCCCTGTGATCTAGTATGACTTCCTGTGACCTAGTTGACTATTAGAGTTGACCCAGAGTTGACTTTTGACCAGATTGACCTAGAATCATGTAGTATGCATTGTATACTTTATTTTTACCATTGTGGATACATTGTGACTTGTATTGCTCTGATTAGGAGCCATACACCTCTCCTCAGACAGTATATCCTCTTCAGACATTCAGTTATCAGGCGAGTACATTCTCTGACCGTTTCATATTTGCCAGGATTTATATTCTTGCTCTAGCTTACTTACTTGATGCTGACACGATTGTTATCACGGATTGGTACTATATGGATCTTTTCATGAGATGTTATCCCCCTCGGGAGCATCAGGTACTTTTGTCATGTGTGTTTCACTTACATCATGTATCTCATGCTTCTATTTTCATGTATCTTCATGTATCAGCTAGTGACTCATGTACTCTCATGATCACCGAGCCTCCATGAATCTTCATGAATCACTCACGTATCACCCAATTATGGGCTTATCACGAATCTTAGCGTAACCTGAATGGATCCTTGTGTATTGATTGGGGAACGGGGGAGTAGAAGTGGACATGTGAATAATTCCAAAGTAGTGTAATCATGTACAAACTCAGTAGTGTAATCATGTATAAATTCTAGCCATTCACATGCCTATCTTGTACTCTACATCACTAGACACTTACAGTTCTCTATATACAGTAGATATTTCCTTTACAACTATCTCTTTTGCTACATGTATCTTCCTTCAGCAGTTCCTGTATTTTACTCTATTGCATGCTTTATATCTCCTATCATACTATGCACTGCGTGAGATGTATTGTGCTCGTTCCCGTCCTGATTGGACCTGTTGAAAATATTACAGAGGATGAAGATGAGGCCCTGGTGTCTACCTATTATGGAGCAGGACTAGATGATACTTATGTTGTGGACCCTTAGCAGGATCCACCTGCAGCTGAGGATGTTGTTCCAGTAGTCTAGACCAGTTTAGTCTAGGCAGTCCTTTCTATATTTACTTTTTGTCTCATATTCTGAGTTGTATTTTGAGATGTGGAGATGTATAGACTCTTAGACTTTTTGTATTATGAGTTGACAGTTCTGGATATTATGTTGTACTAGACACTTAGACTTATTCATCTATGATACTGTCTCTTGAGTTACTATCTATCTATCTGTCTTTCGTTCTTCTATCCTAGATGTGATTGAGATGTATATTGTTATGTCACCTCCATTCGGAGAGTATAAACTGTACAGGTACTTGGTATTGATAGATGATTGACCTAGGACAGCGTTCTACCGCCGACACTGCGGCGTAGGCTGGGCGTTGTTACGTTCTCGTACCCTAACAGTGGGTGCGGGTCGTGACAGTAATGTCTTTCAATTTTGATCAATCAATAAAAAGACATTTTATTGGTGGCTCTATTATTTATTGCATATCTTATTCAGATATAAATAATAATAAAAAATATATTCAGAGGTGCAAGACATGATATATTTCTTGATTTTGGAAAATAATTATATTCAATTATATCTGTTCAGAAATAATGTGGACATGGCAGAATATAACTTATTGAATATCATTATTTCAATAGACAACTTAATCAAAGATGATAAGTTGCTGATATGAACAAAATGGATGATTCGTCAGAATGTATGAACGAAATGAATCGTCGGGATGAACAGATGGACCGTCAAATGAATTAAATGAACAGGTGGACCGTCAGATGAATGGAATGAACGGGTAAACCGTCGGATAATTGGAATGAACGGGCGAACCGTCAGATGAATGTAATGAACGGGTGAACCGTCAGATGATGAATGGCAAACCGTCAGATGGATAAAATGAACGGGTGAACCGTCAGATGATGAATGGGCGAACCATCAGATGGATGTGTGAACGGGTGAACCGTCGGATGAATGAATATAATGAACGGACGAACCATCAGATGGATATGATGAACGGACAAACCGTCAGATGGATTTAATGAACGGACGAACCATCGGATAATTGTGATGAACTGGCAAACCGTCGGATGGATTTAATGAACGGACGAACCGTCGGATGAATTTAATGAACGGACGAACCGTCGGATGAATATCTGTCTATAAATAGAATGGGATAATGGGATGGTCACTTTCACTTTTCAACATAAAGATGTCGTCTGGAGATGCATCCAAGAAGGCTGAGATCGCCCCGAAGGTTGAAGTGGGTACTGAGGAACATCCAGTCGAATCGGCTCAGCCAAAACAGACAGAGGCAGGCGAAGGTTCGTCTGCACCCAAGTCGTCAAAGGACATCTTGGACTTCCTTCTTGAACCAGGGAAGACTGAAGAAGAAGAAGCCATGAGGATGGCTGCTTGCAAGTTCCTGGTGGGTTCGGGTAAGAGTGTTCTCGGCTCTTTTGCTGATCATGTCTTCGATAAGGACGATAGTGGCCCGCGTCCCAATTTTGAGAAGGATGATAGTGACCTTCCTTGATATTATATACTATCATTCATGATGAAATAAAATTGAATTTTATTTATGAACTTGTCTGATGATTACAAGCAATGTCTTTTACATTTATATATAATACTTTTTGAGGAACTTGCCATTGATGGGCATCATTGTAACTCGACCGTCTATCTCTCTGAGTTGATAGGCTCCATTTGAGAAAACTTTGCTCATGATATATGGCCCTTCCCACTTTGCATCGAACTTGCCCTTGCTCATGTGAGTCATAGTCATAGGACGTCTGACGGTTAGAACAAGCTCTCCTTTCTGAAAGGCTCTGACCTTAACTTTACGGTTGAAAGTCTTTGAGATGCGGGCTTGGTATAACTCAATATGCTGTTGAGCCATCAACCGCTTCTCATCGAGCGCCTCCAATTCTTGAAGTCGGAGAAGATCGTTGTTCTCTGTAGTGAGTTCGTTAGCGATGGCAGTCCTCAAAGACGGAATTTGAAGTTCCAGGGGTAGAACTGCTTCACAGCCGTACACTAAAGAGAAGGGTGTACAGCCTGTAGGGTTGCGGACCATAGTACGGTAGGCCCAAAGACATTCTCCAAGCTTTTCACTCCAGTTTCGTTTGTTAGTAGACAAAAACTTTTTGAGGAGCTTGATGATAGTCTTATTGAAAGCTTCAGCTAAGCCATTAGCAGCAGAATTATAGGCTGTCGAAGTGACATTGTCAATCCGATGATCGTCACAGAACCTTGTAAACTTTTGGCTGATGAATTGAGGTCCGTTGTCATGGATGATTCTTCGAGGTACACCAAATCTGTAGATGACATGGTATTTAACGAAGTTGATGATGCTGCTGGTCTTGACTTCAGCCAATGGTATAGCTTCGGCCCATTTGGATAAGTAGTCGGTTATTGCCAGTATGAACCGATGTCCCCTAGATGAAGAAGGATTGATAGGACCTATGATGTCCATGCCCCAGGCTTCAAAAGGTCAGGAAGCAGCAGTCGGATAAAGAAATTCTGACGATTGATGAATGAAATCTGCGTAGATTGGACAGGCTCGACATTTTCTTGCATATTCGATGGCATCAGATACCATAGAGGGCCAATAGTAACCCACGCGTCGGATGCGATCCTGTAGCTTGGGACCGGGTTGATGTGCTCCGCAGACACCGTCGTGAGCTTCACGCAATACTTGCTTTGCTTCATCACCAGCAAGACAGTGTAAGAGTAGGCCGTCATAAGTTCGCCGGTAAAGAGTTTTGGTGGTCTGATTGTAGTAGAATCGCATAGACCACCGACGAATACTCGTAGCTTCCTTAGGATCTTCAGGGAGAATGTCATGAACTACAAAGTCGATAAAGGGAGCTCTCCAATCTTTATTGATAACATTGGTTTCAGTAAGATTACTGAACTCAATATTACGATTGTTTTCGACGCAAAACAATTCCCGATTAGAGATAACCACCACCTGCTATCTTTTGATAGGGATGGCTAGGACCGCTGCAAGATTGGCCAAAGCATCTGCTTCAGTATTGCAAGCTCGACGGACATATTCGATGAAGAAGGCTTTGAATGATGTAGCCATGTTGATTGCCGCTTCATAGTAAGGCAGTAGATCTTGATGGCGAACTTCATAAGTTCCTCTAACCTGGTTAACAACCAGCTTGGAGTCACCATAGACTTCAAGATACTCGACGTCTAGCTGTTTAGCTATAACTGAAGGCCGATGAGTAGAGCATTGTATTCTGCCACGTTATTGGAGCAAGGTTCATCTAAGGAGTAGGCTCTTTGGATAGCTGACCCATCTGGAGAAACAAGAACAACTCCAACTCCTGCGACAATGGCACCATTGGGTCCAATCCTGGATGCACCGTCAAAGAATAGACGCCAAGTAGGAAATTCTTCTGAGATCATATTTGATTCCAATGTCTCGTCTGGAATTTTATCATAGAGTTTAGATGTCTCTGGAACAGGATGAGCTGCTAAGAAATCCGCCAGTGCTTGACCTTTGACAGATTTTTGAGGAACATATACCATGTCATATTGGGCTAGCAGAATGGCCCAGGTAGCCAACCGAGAATTGAGTGTACTAGGCTTCTTCATCACCCGAAGAGGATTAACTTGGGATATGACATGAATAGTTTGGCCAATGATGTAATGCCGAGTCTTCTGAACAGCAAACATAAGAGCTAAGCATTCTTTTTCAACCGGACTATAACGGTGTTCAGCACCAATCATAGTACGACTGAGATAATAGATAGCTTGTTCGTGACCTTCTTTGTTCTTTTGGGCAAGTAAAGCACCCAACGAATGATCCATAGCACAGACATACATTAAGAACGGTATGCCAGAGATTGGTGGCACCAAGACTGGTGGATTCATGAGATATCGCTTTATGTCGTCAAATGCTCGTTGACATTCTTCAGTCCAAATGAAAGATACACCCTTCTTCATTAGTTGAGTAAATGGTCTACAGCGTCCAGACAGATTCGAAATGAATCTCCTGATGTACGCAAGTCGACCTTGGAATTCTCGTAGCTCTTTTAGGTTGCGTGGAGGACGCATCTCTTGAATGGCTTTGATCTTCTCGGGATCCACGTGTATACCCTTAGAGGTAATGACAAAGCCGAGAAATTTGCCACTAGAGACACCCAAGAATGACTTGGTGGGATTCATTTTGAGTTGATGTTGGCGCATGAGGTTGAAGATAGATCTCAAGTCTTGGATGTGATCTTCCTTTAGACGACTTTTGACAGCAATATCATTGACGTAGCATTCGACAGTCTTGCGAAGATGATCTCGAAAAATGGTATTCATGGCTCGTTGGTAAGTTGCACCAGCGTTCTTGAGACCAAATGGCATGACAGTATAACAGTAGACTCCGCGAGGAGTGCGGAAAGAAATATGTTTTTCATCTTCAGGATGCATCCGAATCTGATTATATCCGAAGAATCCGTCCATGAAAGATATTCTTTCGAACCCACAGGTGTTGTCAATCATAACGTCCGTGATAGGGAGAGGAAATTCATCTTTTGGACATGCTTCATTAAGATCCCGAAGTCGATACAGACTCGAACTTTTCCGTATTTCTTTAGAATTGGGACGACATTGGCTACCCAATCAGGATGCTGTTCTTCTCGAATAAAGCCACAAGCATTGAGCTTATTGACTTCATCGTCGATTGCATCCATTATTTCTGGCTTGAAGCACCGTTGTTGCTGTTTGACCAGTTTTGCATTTGGCAGGATATTCAATTTGTGAGTAGCAACTTTGGGATCTAGTCCTGGCATGTCTTCATAGCTCCAGGCAAAGACGTCAATGTATTCTTGAATAAGAAGAATTAATTCTTGCTTATCTGCCTCTGGAAGGTTCTTGCTGATGAATATTGGACGAGGTGACCCGTTATCTCCTACATCAATTTGAACCAATTGATCTTCAGTAGGAGGTTCCCTTTGTTCGAATCGGAGTTCCCATTGGGTATCCATTCGTTGGGCCCAAGGATCTGTTTCAGGATTTTTTCAACATCATCGTCATAGCCTTCTGGAAGTTCAACGGAGACCATGTTAGAAGATACCGTCAATCGATGAACTTGACCGATGCTGGTGTCAGAATCCCATGATCTGGAATCAGAAGAGTTAGAGCGCTCCTCGCTATCGGATTCAGAGGCTGCTGGGGATAATACCGGAGGAGAAGAATATCCGAGACCTCTTTTGGTCCTGCTATAATACATCTCTGACTTTCCTTTCGGCACAGCCGTACGGATAGGAGTTCTTCTACCCTTGCCGTAGTTGAAGCCATTCTTGAAGTCATAACCCATCTTTCGGATGATGTCTTTTGATTGTTGACTGTAACGACGGAGTTGAAGATGCCCCGTATCGTTACTTTTGCTATCATCCGTATAGCTGAACTGTTGTTCCGGTCCTTTACTAAAAAGTATTGGACTCTCTCCTTTCTTTCGAACGGGAACAATACGATATGAATCATTTGGATGTTCGAGTAAGACTTCTGTTTGAAGAGATTGCACAACTCCCATTGTAAATAATTGAAAGCTATCTAACATATCCAAATATCACTTAGCATGATAAATGACATCAGTATACTAGAAAGTAGATACTTTTTCATTGATTTGTACATCTGTATTTACAGCAGGACCTTTAGCCTTAGCAGGCTTGGTCAGATTGATTATAAGAGGGGGAGAAAAAAAAAGTGGAGAAAGATTGGCCTTGTTACGACGGAGGTCAATAACAAGCGGCTCAAAGAAGGTGAGCTTCCTTTTATCCTTGTTATGAGATAAATCAATAATAAGTGGCTCAGAAGAGGAGAGCTGCCCTTTTTCCTTGTTACGACGTAAGTCAATAACAAGTGGCTCAAAAGAGGTGAGCTCCCTTTGATCCTGATCATCATCAGTTGGTTGCTTCTGGACTGGCAAGTGAATAGCCAGTGGTTTGGAGGAATGAGGACGAGAAATACGCCCTTTGACAGGTATGATGAGGGTGTCATTAGACACTGCTTCTTGTTCTTCTTTAGTGTCCAGAGACAGCACTACCATCATGAATTTATCCTTGTACATACGAGCATCGTTGCAGTATGCTTCGACGCCTTTAAAAGGATAGAGATCAGCAACCTCCTTTTGAACCTCTCCATTGTCATCGACATATTTGAAACATTGATGGAGAGTCGAAGGAACAATGTTGTGTTCATGCAGAAATGGTCTTCCCAACAGAGCATTGTAAGAACAACCATGGTTGTTAATGATGTAGAAGGTCACCTTTGTGCGAAGATTGCCTATTTGGAGTTTTAGGCGAATCTTGCCTAGAGGCTCACTCCTTTCCTGATTGAACCCAAGGATGGTGGTAATTGTACTTGAGAGACTATGCACCGGGATCTTCAATGCATCTAACATTGTCTTCGGCATGATACTGAGAGTAGACCCTGGATCTATTAGAATACGATCGACTTTCATCGAGTCGACATATCCTGTATAGTATAGAGGACGGTCGTGCCTATTGTCTTCCATCAGCATGTCATCCTGTGTGAAAGTTATGTTTGGAATTAACTCCAACACACTATGACAATGGAGGCAGGAGACTGGTTCTGCTTTCGACTTCTTTAAAAGGGCTAGACAGGTTTCTGCATGCATGAGAGCATCACTCAGAGTTTCTCGAGTCTCTTTGGAGAGGCGCAAGAGTTCGAAGATTGACAGCCGGGCCGGTGTATTGGCTAACTGAGCCAAAATATCAAAGTTGTAAGGCTTCTCAAGTCCAGAAGGAGATGACTTCTTCAAAGGTTTGTCGAAGCGGACTTGTTGTTTGCCTTTGTCGGCTACCGTCGGTTTGGGAGGAGTAGGTTCTACAACCGGTGAGGAGGCAGAAGGGATGTCCTCAATGGAAGCAGGTTGTACTGGAACGGGCTCAGAAGAAGAAGCAGGATTCTCCTGAGCTTCGGGATAATCCTTTAGATAGGCTTTCCCTGATCTGGTGCCCAACAGGATTTCTTCGTCAACTATGGGGTCAAAAGACACCATATTGCAAGTCTTTGTCTTGTCCTTGGAGCGGTCATTCTTCTTGGAGGAAGAGGGAAGTTTGAACTCCGAGGCCAGATCAGGATGGATCCACATAATCTCGCCATTGTCAAGAGATAAGGGGGCGAGACCTTCACCTCGTGGAGGAGGGAGATTCTCAATCTCAAGAGTAGCTTTGGGGATAGGGATGACACCATGATGTACCATCTGCGGAGGGAAGTCACCGAATTGAACTGATACCATGTTTACGGTAACAGTCTTCTCGTCTTGCTGCAGAGTGACAACACCAGCATTGACCAGCTCTTGAATTTTGTCTTTGAGCACATAACATGCTCGAGTGGGATGCCCAATGAACCTGTGATAGACACAGTACTTAGGATGATTAGTCTTACCGACTTCATCAGGCTTCTTCGGATCTGGGAGCTGGAGCTTGTTGCTTTTGATTAAGCAATCAAAGATGCTCACGGTGTCATTCTCATCGAAGGAGTACTCTACTTCCGGACGAGGTTTCCTTGGTGGAGGTACTGAAGGAGTAGAAGCAGACGTAGGTGGTGCTACATTGACCGCCAGAGATTCTTTGTTCTTCAAGTTGATATTCAAAGCGTCTTTTCCCTTACGGTTGTTCTAGCGATTACCACCACCCGATTTCTGGTGTTCATCCCGGTCGGGGTTAGACATTTGTACCCCTAGCTGCTTGAATTTGTTAGCACTAACTTCAGCTGCTTTAGCATTGACAATGAAGGATGGCCAGTCTTGGAACTGAGTTGATCCCATCCACATGCTGATGATAGGAAAAGATTTGCCTTGCAGGTGTCTATGGTGACAGCGGCCGGAGTTCCAGGAGGCATTTTTAAAGCTTTATGGCAGAACCTTTCAATGAAACTCTCAGCAGTTTCATTGTATCTTTGTTTGATTTTATTGAGGGCTGACATGGTCATGTCGTTGATCCTCTCATAGATTCATTCCAAGAAGATTTGTTTTAGACCTGAGAAGGAGGTGGTACAACCATCGGACAAGCTTCTGTACCAATCGTATGCTACGCCGGCTAAACAGCCGACGAATACTCTGGTAATAAGAGCGTCATTTGGCTGAAGTTGGACAGTCATTACCTCAAAGTGGTTAATGAACTGACTAGGAGAAGTACTGCCATCAAACAGCGAGATTGTTGGGATTTTGTACTTTGGAGAAAATGGGACTTCCTTCCATTCAACTGGGTAAGGTTGTTTGATCCCCAACCTCTGCAAGTTGTCCTTCTCTTTGAAGGCCTCGAACTGAGTGTGCAGGAGTTTGACAGCTTCATTGGCATCCTCCACTGATGTAGAAGGGGCAGGCTGAGTCACAGTGTTAGGAGAAGGAACAGCGTGGTAAGCATTACCCCCAGCACCTGATTGACTGGGTGTAGGTTGAATCTGTACAGGAGGTAGTTGAGGAGATGCTACCCCCAGCCTTGCATTAACAGGCACCGATGATGCTATGATTTCAGGATTTGTAGCAGGTACAGCCGGTGGTACTGTATACTGGGCCACGATGATAGAATGCATACTTGCAACCATTTCGGCCATGGTCTTCAACTTGTCTTCTAGTGCAGCTATTCGTTATTCTTGACTAGCCGAACTGGAAGCATCTGGGTCTTCGGTGACAACATAAGCTGTCACTTCTCTAGGTACAGTGGAGGACACTGTCTGTTCCAAACTTTCGCTGTATACATCGTAGTCGGAGAAAGAATCATCTCCTGAGTGAGAAAGAGGAAGATGACCGGAAGGATCTTGAAGATTCCTTTGACCGATTGTGTCTCGGCTTCGGGATCGGGTATGTCGGAATACTCCTTCAGAAGATTCTTGGAGTAAATCCAAATACCGTTGGCTTGGCTTACGAGGCTTGTCGTGCTTAGAGCACTTCCTACCCCCAGTGTCTCGGGAAGTCATGTTGACGGAAGCGTACAAAACTTCGTCTTCATCTTCTGACATAGGTTCAGAGTTTGTAAAGTTCAGACGATCGAAGACAGATCGTCTTGTTGTCTGACAACAACACTTGATGACCACTTTGTGATTACAATGGTGTCCAAGTGGTTGCACTGGAGGCGTTGAGATGTTGTCCCGTTTTTGCTTAAGGTGTTCTCGGAGATCGGGAACAATGACAGGACGAAAAGAAGTTTGAGGGATATGTTCTTTGACAACATTCGGAACATGGTTCCGGTTCTTCAAATGTTTTATCCCTTGAGTGTACAGGGAAGTACTCATTTCATTAGCATAAGTGTCAGGATTTTTGATCCTGGAAGTTTGCCTCTGATGTGGGTTGGTCTTCGGCATTGGCTGTTTGCATTTTACCGAAGTTGGTCGATTGAGATAAGTTCTTAGATCAACAAACTCACCCCCAGGGGTTTCTGTCTGAGACACCAGCAATTTTTCCTGTCTTGAACGGGATATCTTGAGAGTTGGGAGATCTTGGAACTCTGCTACCGGAGTAGGCAAAATTCCTCTTTGATCAGTACACCTCCCTTTGGCAAGGAGGGAAGAAGAACCCTTGTTGGAGAGAGTTCTTGTACTGATTGGTGCCGAGGCACGTTCAGATTGATCTTCTACGATAAAAACCGAGGAAGACTGAGAAAAGACCAAAGGGCCTTTTCCTTTGTTTTGTGAAGAAGTGTTAGCTAAAGAGCGTTTCCCTCTGTTGTCTTCCAAGTCGTGGGACGAGAAAGTTTGAGAAAAGACCAACGGACCTTTTCCTTTGTTCTGGAGAGGAGGAGGAATAGCCAAAAGACTACCCCCAGTGGATTGCGCTAGAGAAACAGGGTGCTTGAGAAGAAGAGCAGAGGTTTTTCCCTTGCTGTGAGAAGAGAGATTAGCCAAAGGGTTGTCTCTCTTAGACTGCACTGGCGCAATTTGCGCATGGATTGAAGTAGTTGTTGGTGCACTGGCAGATTGCGCATGAGTAACTCTGGCAGAAGGTCTTCTGGCCACAGTTTTAACAGCTTGTGCAGCAGGAATCTTGATGCCAGAGTGTTTGGGTTGCACTCTGGTTGCTGGAGTAGTGGATTGTGCAGGCAGAGTTGTAGCCAACTGCGCCAAGGGAATAGGAGTCTTGCACTTTAACAGAGCAGCATAGGAAGTAGGTTGTGTACTGGCAAGGGGAGCAGCATACTGCGCATGCGCAGTAGCAGCAGACTGTACAACAGAGACAGCAGTCTTGGGAACAGAGGCAGTAGACTGCGGAGCAGGCTGAGCAGCAGAGGTTGTAGACTGCACAACAGTCTTGGGGACCCACACTGGGTGAACTTTGCTCGTGGCAGAAGTTGTTGCAGTGCGAGGAGTGGTCCTGGAGTTGATCATCGCCTCGTAGGCCGCCTGGTTGACCTTTACAACCAGCATCTTCTGCGTCTTTCCGATAGACGCAACGTCACATTGAGTTGTCACTTCCTCGTCGGAGGAGAAAGTCGTCCCCAGCAGAGTCGCCATTTTGTTTACAAAAATAAAAGTTGATCTTTATTTCACAAACTTTGTAAGAAGATTACAAGAATTCTGGGAAAGTACAACTATAGGAATCCGATCTGAATGACGATCGCTTTATCCCTTAGACGATGTGAACTTTAAAGACGGTAGCCTCTGAAGATTGCAGCAGCACTTTGGCAAGAACTCCTGATCTCGGGTGATGACTTGAATGTGTGTTCTGATCTCTCTGTTGTGTGATAATGAAGACTTGAAACTCTATTTATAGAGTTCTGGAAATAACTAACTTTTAGTTATTCTGAGTTGCGCAGGATAGATTGCGCAAGCAATAAACTGTGCAGGCAGTTACTCGATCGTGGACCATCTGTATGTGACGCATGGCATTGTTTGATTGAAATGAGCTTGATCGTGTACAGACGGTTGCCACATGATGAGTAATTGATGGCATGAAGGCCACGTGTACATTTGTCAGTTGTCGTGATGAAGTGTGCCACCTGAATTGCGCTGGCTTCAGATTGCGCTGGGATGGACCGCGCTGCAGAGAGTCTGGCCGATTGCGCTGCATGTACAGCTATCCTCGAGCGCTGTGCTACACGATAAACGAACAGTTTCCTCGTTCTCCGTGCTGTCAGTTGTCAGAAGATCTGATTCTCTGTCAGATAATGATGACGAGGCCACGTCAGCTTGTGCACTTGGATGAGTGCGCAGTTCAGCCTACGCAATTAAGTTGTTGTGCAATCTGTCTCCTGCGCAGTTCACTTGAAGGATGCACAATTTGATTTTCATGACTTCTTTGATGGGTGCAACTTGATTTTTAGGACCTACATCGGTCTTCTCACTGCTTGGACCAGATCATCGATTTGGAAGATCCTTTCCTTTATTTTTTATTGAAGGCTCTGAAAAGGCGTGCTTGGTATAGCTCAATGCGCTGCTGAGCTAACAAGCATTTTTCGTTTAGTACTTCGAGCTCTTGGAGTCGCAGACGGTAGCTTTCTTCAGTAGTCAGCTCACTGGCTAGGGCTACCCGAAGAGAAGAAATCTGGATTTCTAGGGAAAGAACTGCTTCCTCCCATAAACCAGAGAGAATGGCGTACTGCCTGTTGGAGTTCGGACCGTTGTGCGATAGGCCCATAGACATTCACTGAGCTTCTCGTTTCAATCGCGCTTGTTTGAAGACATGAACTTCTTGAGAAGTTTTATGATGATTTTGTTGAAGGCTTCTGCTAGCCTGTTAGCCGCTGGATTATTGGCAGTAGAGGCTACATTCTGGATTCGATTCTATCGTAGAACCGATAGAATGCATGGCCTACAAACTATGGACCATTATCATGGATGATCCTGCGAGGTAGGCCAAAGCGGTAGATGACGTGATGTTTGATGAAACTGATCACGTTTGACGTCTTTACTTCGGTGAGCGGTATAGCTTCCGCCCATTTGGAGAAGTAATCGGTTATAGCTAGGATAAACCGATATCCTTTGGAGGATGGCAGGCTGATTGGTCCTATGACGTCCATGCTCCAGGCTTAAAACTGCCAAGATGCTATCGTCGGTTATAGAAACTCTGAAGGTTGATGAATGAAGTCGGCATAGAATTAACAAGCTCTACACTTTCTTGCATATTCAACAACATATGCTATCATTATAGGCCAGTAATAACCTATTCGCTTGAGGCGATCTTATAATTTGGGACCTGGTTGATGTGCACCATAAAATCCATCGTGAGCCTTCCGGAGTGCATGCTTGGCTTCTGTGTCTGATAAGCATCGTAATAGTAGCCCATCGTAAGAGCGTCGGTACAACATCTTAGTAGCTGTGTCATAGTAAAGTCTGAGGGATCGCCTTTGGATGGATACTGCTTCCTTCGGGTCCTCGGGAAGGATTTCATAGACAACGTAGTCTATGAAGGGAAATATCCAATCTTTAGCATCGATGTTTGTTTTCGCTGCATAACTGTGATGAATATGTAAGGCATCTTTCACGCAGAATAGTTCTCGACCAAACACTGTGATCAACTACTGTGTATTGGTAGGAACGGTCAAGGAAGCAGCGAGACCGGCTAGAGCATCTGCTTCTATATTCTGTAGTCGAGGCACGTGCTCGATGAAGAATCCAGCGAAAGTAGATGCCAGCTCGATTGTTGCTCTGTGGTAGGGGATGAGATCTTCATGGCAAACTTCATAATCCCCTCGGACCTAACTAACTATTAGCTTGGAATCGCCGTAAGCTTCTAGATAGTCAACTCCCAGTTGCTTCGCCAGTTGCAGGCCAATTAATAGGGCATTATATTCGGCCACGTTATTGGTGCATGGTTCCACGAGAGAATATGCACGGTGTATAACCAGATGATCAGGTGACACGAGCACGACACCTACTCCAGCCACGATATTTTCTTTGGGTCCTGTTCTTAATGCATCGTCAAAGAACATTCGCCAAATGGGGATTTCTTCAGTTGCAGTATTGGATTCCACCACTTCGTCGAGAATTTCGTCGTAGAGTTTGGACGACTCCAGCACCGGATGAGCTGCTAGGAAATCAGCTAATGCTTGGCCTTTTACTGCCTTCTGAGGAACGAAGATCATATCATATGGAGTCAACAACATTGCCCATGTAGCTAAATGGGAATTGAGAGAGCCCGATTTAGTCATGAGTATTCTGAGAGGGTTGACTTTAGATATAATGTGGATAGTCTGCCCAGACACATAGTGGCGTGTCTTCTGGATGGCAAATACTAGTGTAAGGCATTCCTTCTCTACCGGTGTATATCTGTGCTCGGCACCCACCATTGTGCGGCTGAGGTAGTAGATTGCCTGTTCATGGCTGCCTTTGTTCTTCTGAGCTAACAGGGTACCAAGGGAATGGTCCATAGCGTGGACGTATAGTAAGAAGGGCTTCCCCATTATTGGAACTACCAATACTGGAGGGCTTGTAAGATACGCCTTGATGTCGTCGAATGCGCGTTGACATTGTTCAGTCCAGACGAAAGATACGCCTTTCTTCATGAGCTGAGTGAACGGTTGACACCTTCCAGAGAGGTTCAAAATGAATCGTCTGATGTAGGCTAGCCTTCTTTGAGGTTTCTTGGAGGATGCATGTCAAGGATAGTGTTTGCAAAAAAATAAATTTTTTTTATTTCACAAACTTTAAAGAATAGTACAAGAGTACAATGAATTCTGGGAAAGTACAACTTTAGGAATCCGATCAGAAGACGATCGCTTTATCTCTTGGACTATGTGAACTTTGAAGACTTTAGCCTCTGAAGAATGCAGCAGCACTTGGACAAGAACTCCTGATCTCTTGATTATGATTCGTCCCCCTTAATGAAGGATGTGAAACTCTATTTATAGAGTTCTGGAAATAACTATTTTTTGTAGTTATTCTGGACTGCACACATTGGATTGCGCCAGTGACAGACAGCGCAAGCTATAAACTGTGCTGGCCTTTGGGTTGTTGCTCGATCGTGGGCTAACTGTATTTAGACGCGTGACATTGTTTGATTAAAATACGCTTGGTCGTGTACAGACGGTTGCCACGTGGCAAGCAATTGATGGCATGTAAGCCACGTAATAAATGTCAGTTATCTTCAAAAGCTTGATGGATCGTGCCAAGGAAAAACTGTCATCATATTGTGCTGGAGACTGGACTTGGTCAAACTGCGCTGAGAAGGATCTGGCAGACTGTGCTGAGAAGAATCTGACAGACTGCGCTGAACTGTACAGCTGTTCTCGAGTACCGTGCTACACGGGATACAAACGGATTCCTCGTCTTTCGTGCTGTCGATAGTCAGGAGATTTGATATTTATTGTCAGGTAATCATGACATTGCCACATCAGATTTGGGCGCTGTCTGCTGATGGCGCTGTCCATGTGTGCGCAATCTATGTGTGCACAATCCAACAAATGTTGTGCAGTTTAATTTCTGTATATTTAATTGTGGGTGCAACTTGATTTTTAGGTTCTACAAGACCTCCTTTAAAGTTTTCAAATTTTGAAATGTTTAAAATTTCGAAATACTTTGAATTTTAAATCAAGTTGCGCTAACTTTGCGCAATCCAAGGAATCTGTTCCGATCATTCAGGCGCAATCAGTGATGTCCGTTAAACTTCTTTGGAAAGCTATAAATAGCCTTCTTCTTTCAGTCTGTGAACCTTTACTTGTTTTAATTTTCTAAGAGAAATTTTCTTTCGAGCATCTTCAACTCTTCTTCTCCGACTTCCTTTTTCGTTCATCATAGTCGTCGACATGGCCCCTAAGAGATCTGTAGCGGATAAAGGAAAGGCTGTTGCCGACTCCTCGACTCGCACAGTGTCTCGAGTGTCTCGACATGAAAGCGGTCATCCCGCTCTTCATGGTGAGAATGAACAGCAATCAAAACCCCTTTTTGGGTTTTTGATGATTTCAAATTACTGTGCATCTCTCTTTTTAGAGTTGATAGCATTCAAGCCCTGTTGTGCCACCCTCTTTAGGGTTTTGGCAGCATACTTGTACAAAAGTTTCATTTTTATGAAGATTGTGTCTCGACTCTTGCTGCACAATCGGACAGAGCGCACTGACAGCAATGTTAGCACAGTCTGTTGTTTTGTGTATCCAAGTTGTCGCTGGCGCAATCGGATGACTTGTGCAGATATGGAGCGTAATTTATTTGATCTTTGTAAAACTTAGTGTAAGAACTGATTCTCTTGCCTAATTTTTTCTAAGCATACTGATTTTTTGTCCTCTATTGATGTAGTTGACGTCAGAGAAGATCCCAACTATGAGGTTCTTGCCGGAACTCTGTCTGAGTCGGAGTTCAAGGAAGATCTTTCGCATGTCTCCTTTCCTCAGTACGCTTTGCCATCATCTCGACAGGCTGTCTTGATTGCACAAGATAATGAGACTCTATTATGTCTGATGAACGAGCAACCTCTACAGACTGTTGATACTGTCACACACAAGAAACCCATGTTCTTGGTAGATGTCTTCGAAGAGCTACTATGCCATTATAAGATTTGTTCTCTGTATTACAAGAGTGGCACGTCCGGCACTTGCTATTTATCCAAGTGGTTGTCGTATCTTTTTCTTAACCACATTATTGAGAAGAAAGCAAAGGAACACGAGAACTGCAACCCCAACTTCTTCAAACCGTTTAGCAATAGCGAGGTGATAGAGTTGATGGAGACGCACGATGCGATGGACATCAAGATCGAAGATGATCTTCTGTACCCTCCTTTCAAGCAAGAAGACATTATCGAGAGCTATATGAGGATGGGTTACAGGCCCATATCGAAAGAAGCCCAACTGGCAGGTTTTCTTACTTTCTGGCTTCGACGATATGTTGTTCCTGGGGCCAGTACAGTTGATCGCTTCTATCGTGGTGTATTGTTTGCCGCCATGCATTTATTTTTTGGCTATCGGATGGATTTGTTATCAGCAATGACGTACAAGATGAACGCCGGACTCCGTCTCTTTGTTGACTCAATGATCCGAGGAAAAGGCGATAAGGGACATTTCTCCCGACTGGAACTGTCGTACACATATTTATTTGGATGGCTGCTTCTACACCATCCTTCTCTAATGAACCCTGCCATGGGGGCGGTAAGCGACAGTTTCTTAAGAAGATATTCCGGATGTAAGGGGGTTTATACCACTTTGAAAGACTGTCGGCAAGTTTTAAATCTTGGCAAAGGATGGAACTTTTACTGTGTCCCCCCTCCAGTTGGTTATGAATATATACCGACGAACCTCATCGACTCGGTGAGAGTGCCACCTCTGGGCCATACAACTTTTGACTGGCTGAGAATGATTCGGCCATCGCATCTGGTGTATCGGTTCGAAGATGAGTGTTATCTTGAACCCTATCTTCCAAGTCATTTTGCACATCAATTCGGCTACGACCAATTCTATGTAGGAAATGCCATGACATGCTTACAAAGAAAATGTTATCTGATTGATAGAGCTCGAGCTTTGGCCTATTACAACGCTCGGGATACCAAGACAACATTCTCTATGCCCTCAAAGAACGACCGAGGCTCGCGCATGCTGTACACTTACTCAATCTTCTATACGTCAGTAAATACTTTTGCTGAGAATTTCAATTTGACAGACAGCTTTGCGACAGTGACACGTTTTAGGAAAGGGGCGCCTGTTCTGCTACCTCCCGGAAATGATGAAGAACATGAACCTGCTGATGCGCCTTTGGAAGCTTCGAGGGAGGCCAATTTCCCTGAAGAAGTCTATGAACCGCTACGGGTTTCTTTAAAGATTGCAGAATCTCCGATCAAGGAGAAGAAAAGAAAGGCAGGAGAACCATCTTCTCCTGTCTCCAAGAAGAAAACTGCCCTAGACTCTTCAGAAAGGGTCACTATCCGATCACAGTCTCACTAACAGACTGAGTCAGCTCATAGAGAGGAAGCGATGACCCCCACCTCAATCAAAAGATAGACACAAGCTACAGACGTAGAGAGTCCTGAAGAACCTCTACGTAGGAAGAAAATAGCCTTCAGAAAGAAAGCAAACACTCCCTCAAGACCCATCCATACATCGGCCCTGGTTAATGCTGCCGCTGGGGTTATGATGTCTTCTCCTACACCTCCTCCTGAGCCTGGGCAGGTGATAGATACACGAGAAGGAACTGCAAGCGCAGAAATAAGGGATAAGGCCACAGAAATAAGAGGAAAGACTGCAAAAACATGAGATGAGGCTACGGAAGCAAAAGAAAGGACTGCAACTCTGATTACGATCAATGAGTCAGAATCGTCTCTTGAAGTAGTGCCGCCTCCTATACTTGCAATGGGAGCAGCTGATCTGGTTACACCGAGTTCGCATCGCGCTGAGGAAGATCGACTAATGATAGAAGCTCTGGATGGATGTGACTTTGACTTCCATGACACAGATCCGATCGATGCAACTGATGATGATGAAGCGCCAGAAGAGGCAGCAGATGATGAGGAAACACCGGCAGAGGATGTTAACGACAACATAGTTTCGAAAGAGGATGCTGCTGACCAAGCATCACAGGAAAGAATGTTGTTGATGAAGTAGCACCGGGAGAGGCTACTGCCACTGACCCAAAAGATCAAAGAGGTATTGACTGATTTTTGATGATCTTCATTTATAGATCAAAATAGCTGATGTTTTAACCTTCATCCATGCAGAAATTCAAACTCCTGCAGTTCTTCTGGCAGGTACTGACATGGTCCAGACAGAGACGATAGCCATTGGCAGCCGTCATCTATCAGGTGGTTCGGAAGCGGGGAGTAGTCATGCAGTGATATCTGAAACTACCTCCGTGAGGCTTCAGCCTGTTTCAATAAACGACCATCTTGTCACTAAACCAAGCGTTGGTAAGTTATCTTCATTTTTTGATAGTCTTTAGTGACGACAAACTGATGATATTCATTTAATTTTGCAGAAGAACATCCGGGAGGGACGACCAGCTCCACCGTGGTTCCCATGTCAAAAGAGGCTAAGGCATGTTCGAGATGTTGAACTTCTACCCTCGCAGGCATTCGTGGCTAAAGCTTCTATAGGAGTAGTTGCTACACCTAGTGCAGTGGCTACCAATAAATTTATAGTTGGTTCCTTCACCAATTTCTTCTTTACTTCATTAGGACCTTTAGTACAAAGGATAATGGAAAAAAATGTTGGTTTCAATACTGTCAGAGGTCCAACTTCCTATCTGATCGGAGGCATCCGAGATCACGGTGATGAGGCTCAGGCCGCTTATCTTGAACATGTGTTGGATGAGTTGGAAGAATCGATCAAGGTTTATAAAGACCTCAATCAAGGAGATGTAGAGCCGCTCGTGACTGCCGAATTCAAGAGAATGGCTCAAGAAGCTGAGGTTTTAAAGGCTGATTTTATGACTTTCTTAGACACTTTCGTCGCGAAATGCTCAGAGTTTGATTCTCAGCTCAATATAGTAGCGTCTACTGCTGGGGAAAAAGAGAAGAAGGTTGCTGATTTGAAGACAGAGTTCGCTCGGCTTCAAGAGGAGTTAAGAGTCATTCAACTTGCTATTGATGAAGAGACCTCACAGCACCAGGCTGCAGTTCAGCAACTGGATGTTCTGACCCATGAGAAAAATGAATTTGTCAAATTTTATCAGGATGAAATTGCTCGTCGATTAGTCACCTTGCCAACATTCGATGCTGAATCTGGAATGGCAGAGGCTAGGAAACGAGTGATGGATTCTCGTGATAAATGGCTCCAAACTTTGAAGCTGCAGATTGCTGATCTTATGATCCCTCCGGCTGAATGAAAGAAAACTTTCTGTATTTTCTTCTTTGCAACATATCTTTTTGTAATATCTTTTCACCTTTATCAATGAATCAATGAAAAGATATTATTTTATGGCTCTATTATTTGTTGCATATCCTGTTACGGATATAAATAATAGCGATAGAAAATATATTTAGAGGTTCAGGACATGATATATTTCTTGATTTAGAAAATAAGTATATTCCTTATATCTGCTCAGAGGTATGTACATGGCAGAATATAATTTTTTGAATATCATTATTTTGATAGACAACTTAATCAGAGGTAATCGATACGTAACAAGTTGCTGATATGTATGAATGGATGAGTCGTCAGATTGAATGAAATGAATCATCAGGATGAACGGATGAACCGTCAATTGGATGGAGTGAACGGGTGAACCAAAATAGAATGAACGGGTGAACCGTCGGATGAATGGAATGAACGGATGAACCATCGTATGAATGGAATGAACGAATGAACCGTCGTAATAAATGAGTGAATGTTGTGAAGAACATGTCGTTTCGGTTCTCGTAATAGGTTATCTTAAGAATCTCTGTCTATAAATAGAACAGAAATTCAGATGGAATGATCAGTTTCAATTTTTTTAACACAAAATGTGTCACTACCACTTTTCTAGCTTGAGGATATTTTGGTCATTTTGGTCATTTTTGAAATTTTGAGAATTATTTGGAATTATTATGTATTATTTAGATTTATTGGAATTAATGTGATTTTTAGAGATTTTTAGTATAATTGATTTTGGTGTTTTAGTTGACTTTGACTTATGTTGACTTTGGAGACTAACCTAGTGGCTAACCTAGGTCATGACTATGTGATTAGGATATGGAAACCTAGGTTGACTTAAGTTAGTGATAATTAACCCATTAGAATTTATTTTGGGAAAATAGGATTTGAATTGTTTAAGGAATGGCTTGTGATTTCACAAGTCATAACTTGTGACTTAAGGCTTAATAGCCCATAGGCCCACACCATAAACCAACCCTAACCCTAATCAGCCCATGGCAGCCACCATTGATCCTTTCCCCCTATTTAATCCCCTCCTAGAAATTAGTGCTAGCCTCCTTAGAAATTATTTGTTATTTTGGAAGAGGTGAGTCTCCATCTTTCCTAATCCCTAGAAAATCTATTTTAATTTGTTTTTCCTCCAAACCAATTGCATTAGGACCTAATTTTACTATTCTTGCTGTTGGTGTTGAGTATTTTCAGGAAGGAATCAATTTGAGGAAGTTTTGGTGGCTTGAGGAACCATCTCCATTGAGTTTTTTTGAGCTTTGCAACAACCATAGGTATATTTCAATTCCTTCCATGAATTCCTGGTTTTATTGCATTTCTAGGATGCCCTAGGCCTACCCTAGCTGTAGGACTAGCTAACCCTAGGGTTCGAGTCCGTTACGTGTCCGTATTGGACACGTATCAGCGTGTGTTTGATTGTGTTCGACGAAATGCCCTTTGAGGCATTTCGTTTGATTTTGTGGATTGTGTTTAAATAGAAAGCTAGGTCTTCACCTCGCTTATGGATTTCTTGTGCACTGAGCACGTTCTTGTGTTGCGTCGTGTCGCCACAGACGCGTGGACACGCGATCGTGCACGCGCGCGCGCGGGCAGGTGGCATGTCATGCTGCTCGGGTGGCATTGCTCTGTGCACACGCCACTTGGACACGTAAAACTTGACATACGTGTCGTGTCCATGACTGACACGAGGTTCCTCGAGTTTTACGAGTCCTGTGTCATGTCGGACACGTATTTGCGTGTGCACGTGTTGTATACTGTGCGGTTCAGTGTGCAGTATTGTGATTCTCTGTTAATTCAATTTTAATGTTTTAAATTATGTTTTAACTCACTAATTAGATCCTAAATATGTTGTTTAATCTCTGTTACATTAGGTTACACATTGAATTAGGTTTTAATGGTGAATATTGGTTTCGAATGGGGTTTTGAAATGTAATAACTGATACATGCCTGACACTGTTTTTTTTCAGTATTTTCCTCACAATTACATCCCTGTTTTAGTAATATTTTTCACTGTAAACTATCCCCATATATTATAATTCATGTATAGCTAGGTTTACTGCATTCAAATTTGCCTTTGGTTTTGTGAATGGGATATTGATTTTTGATTGGGTTTCAAATAGCTGATACATGTGTTCCAAATTCTCTAAATTCTTGATTTCCAGTTAGTGTGGTTCTTCACTGATTAAGGGTTTTCCCCCTATTACTAGTTCATGGTTAGTTCATGTTTCAATGTGAATTAGGCTTTGGTTCATGAATAAGGAATTAGGCCTTGGGTTGGTTTCGAAATACTGAAACTGTCAATGACTGGGATTAGTTCTCTTTTTCATATCACTGTATAATAGTGGTTCATGCTAATCTGAGATTCCTTCCCATTTCATTGTAATGTTGTTTCCTAAACCTGAATTTAAGCTTGAGTAAACTAACAATGCATTACTTCCTGTTACTGTTACACTTTTTCTTAAAATCTGAGTTTGGGCTTTGAGCCAATGGTTGTGTTGTCCTCATTGATTTCCTTTCCTTTTCGAATTGGCTATTGAACCTGAGTTTGCATCCACCCTATTAACTAAAATATGAATACACTTATTTTTCCAATTGCCATTCACTGTTGTTCCCTGAACCTGTGAACTGATTTCCTTCTTTTCTTTTCCTTCTCTAAAAACCTGTGAATGTATTTGATTCACTGTTTAATGGAGAATGAATCTCTAAATGTTGGACTGAAATGGTGGGTTCATGTCTCACTGTCATGAGGTTTTGGTTAGCTGATTATATTCCAGATTCCCTTTACATCTTGTTTTTCCTGCTACACATATGCATTGGTTCACTGATTCTAGCTTGGTATACTCACTGTTTTCTCAGATTCTGAATACACACACACCCCCACAGGTAAACACTCACCTCACTATTTTTTCACTGTCACACACACATGTGTATCACACTGTTTTCATGTATAACACACACACACACACACACCAATGTTTCATTGTCATACACCATTTATCTGAATACACACACACACAAGTTACCATGCCACATTGCCTTGTTAGCTCACTGAATTCCTGTAATATGCCACTGTTTCCTTAAATTCTGAACACACACACACCACAGGTAAACACTCACTGATTTTTCCCTATTGACACCCTCTAGCCTAACACACACACTTGAATATTCATGTGCCCCCTCTCTCCTTTCCTATGTATATATATATATATATATATATATATATATATATATATATATATATATATATAATATATATATATATATATATATATATATATATATATATATTTTTAATATATATATATATATATATATATATATTTATATTTTTTTTTTTTTTTATATTTATATATATATATATATATATATATATATATATATATATATATATATATATATATATATATATATATATATATATATATATATATATATATAAGAATTGAGATATATATATATATAAGTTCCTATATATATGAGTGTGTGTGCTTATATATATATATATATATATATATATATATATATATATATATATATATATATATATATATATATATATATATATATATATATATATATATATATAAGATATATACAGTGTATGGTGATACCATATGATATAATGTATTATATATAAATATGGTTGTATGGGTGATATTGTATAGTGGCTATAGGATATGTATTTCTAAGTTACATTATATAGCCTTGTCAATATGTGTATTGTTTAGATATAGATAATATCTTGTGTAGATGTGTTATGGTTGTTAGGGCATGATATTGCCTAGTAAGCCTAGATTAGTCTTGTTAGAACCTAGAATGGCTTGTTAGACCTAGAATAGACTAGTTAGACTAGTTTGACCTAGGTTTGACTTGGTTGACCTAGTTTGACTTCTAGGGTTGACCGGAGTTGACCAAGAGTTAACTTTGGTCTAGATTGACCTAGATTCATGTGGAACGCATTGTAGTGCATTTTATTACTATTCTGGACTTGTTGTGACTTGTACTGTTCTAAATAGGAGCCAGACACCACTCTTTGGATAGTACTTTCATCTCGGACATTCAGTTAGCAGGCGAGTACATTCTCTGATCTTTTCATACATGTCTGGACTATATTCTTGCTCTAGATTACTCTACATGATGTTGACACGTATCTTCACAGATTAGTACTATATGGATCCTTTCCTGAGATGTTATCCCTCTACGGGTGCATCGGGTATTTCATGTTCATGTACTTTATCATGTGCATCAGGTACTCCTTGTACTCGTACTAGTTCATGTTATTACATGTTCTCATGTGCTTTCATGTGCTTTATCACGTGCCTCATGTACTACTCATTACATGAGTTCACGTACCCTTAACTGTATTCATGTGCTTATAACGTAACTTGAATGGATCCTTGTGTATTGATTGGGGCGGGATGAGTAGAATTGGTTATGTGAACACTATCCCAAGTAGCTGTATTCATGTGCCTCCTTATTTGTATTCATGTGCCCCTAAGCCGTTTACATAACCATATTGTACTCTAAATCACGTAGCCACTTACAGTCTCTACTATCATGTATTTACTTTCAGTTACAAAATATCTCATGTTTACTTGTACTTCCATTCAGCACTTCCTGTATTTTACTATATTGCATGATTTATACTCCTAACCTGCTATGAACTGTTTGAGAGATATGTGCTCGTTCCCGTCCTGACTGGACCTGTTTAAAATTTTACAGAGGACAAGGAGGAGGCCTGCTTAGACACTTATTATGTGACAGCCTTAGAGGACACTTGCGATCCGGACTTCCAGTCGGATCCCTTAGTAGTAGAGACAGTTGCTCCATAGTTAGCTTATCTTATTTCATAGTATTTGGAGTCGAGTTGTATATACATTTGGGATCTGTATTATGTCTGGATGTTGTGGAGTTATTATAGACACTTAGCTCTCTCTCTTTATCTGTATTTCTTGTGGATTTGGATCTTGTATCTTATTATCTATCTATCTTTCTTTCATGTTCTACATTAGCTGTGATTGAGATATATTCTGTTATGTCACCCCCATTCGGGGAGTATAACTGTTTATTACCTTGAACTGTTAGATGTTGTGACCTAGGACAGCGTTCTACCACCGACACTGTGGCGTAGGCTGGACGTACCCACGTCTCGTGCCCTTACTCTAGGGTGCGGGTCGTGACACGTTTTTAGTGGTGGCCCATGCAGGTCTAGGTTGGAAATGTAGTGGTATTCGAACTAGAGTATCACTGCAGCCTGCAGTAGAAATTAGTATATTTTTTAAGGTACTCAATCACAGTAGGAAAATTCCTTATCAGATTCCGTATATCTAATTAGCTGCTTATTGTCTTCCTTAGAATTTTAAACTGTCCTCCTTTGATATTTCGATTCATTCTCAGTAATTGTTTCTTGTTTGATCTGTGTCTCCAGGATGGTTGAGACGTGATCTCATCGCCCCGTGACGGGAGATGCTGGAGAGGGATCTGCCACCTCTCGTGTCCAGCAGCCAGCTCCCAGTACCACAGGGCCAGTGCAGCCCTCAGGAGTCGGTGTCTATGCAGCTTTCGGAGGAGCACCTCCACCAGTCAGGAGGCCAGTTGTGATTCCTGAGATCCTTCCACCGCAGCAGCCTCCGCCTGCGGGGATGGTAGATGCTGCACATCTCTTCTCCTTCGTGGAGAGGATTCTTGAGTCCCAGCAGCAGCAGCAGACGAGGCAGAATGCAGATTTTCGGCAGGAGATCGATGAGGCACACCAGCTGGTTCGCACTACAGTCGAGATGATTACAGCTCAGGGGACCCAGCTGCAGCCCCATCAGAGGAAGAAGGACATTCAGGACTTCCAGAAGATGCACCCTCGGGAGTTCTTCTGCACAGAGGGCATCCATGTTGCAGACGACTGGATAGAGCATATCGAGGAGATCTTCCGACTGGCGGAGATACCAGCTCGACTTCAGATCGAGGTGGCGGGCAGTCAGATGCAGGACTTAGCCCGTGCGTGGTATCAGACAGATCCCAGGGTGGGAGTTGAGGGCCAGACTTGGGCCCAGTTCAAGGAGCTGTTTAAGGAGCAGTTCTTCCCTGATGTGGCCTTGGGAGGTATCGAGGCACAGTTTGAGGCTCTGGTTCAGGGGAACCAGACGGTAGCTGAGTATGCTGCGGAGTTTTATAGACTGGCCCATTTTATTGATGACTTGACTGAGAAGACGAAGGCGAGGAAGTTTCGCCGAGGTCTGATTAGAGAGGTTCGGTCGCTGACTAAGAGCGACCGGAATGCCACATTTGCTGAGATATTTTCTGGGGCCATGGCGGCGGAGGATGACCTAGGGCTGAAGCAGAAGAGGGGTCGTAACTTCCAGGGTGGCAGCAGCAGTCAGGGACAGGCCAAGAGGCCTCACTTCCAGCAGCAGTATCAGCAGCAGAGGCCAGCTTAGCAGTATCAGCAGCAGGGTCGTGCACCTTTTCAGCAGGTGCAGCAGTAGCAGAGGCATCAGCAGCAGGCACCCAGTCAGCAGTAGGTATTCATTTGTGCCTTCTGCAAGAAGTCGGGGCACATGATCCATGAGTGCAGGAAAAAGCTAGGCAAGTGCCTTCTTTGTGGTGCGGGAGATCACCAGTTGAGGGATTACCCTGGGGCTTTTGGGCGAGGAGCTCAGGGAGGTGGAGCCAAGGCTCCAGCAGGCCAGCAGAGGGGGCCACTACAGACCCAGCAGCAGAGGTTCCAGCAGCACCAGCAGCAGGCACGAGGTGGACAGCAGGGGCGAGCTTTCGCCATGGTAGCTGAGGATGCCGAGGCCATCGGAGAGCTGATAGCAGGTTCGGTTCTCCTAGATTCCCTTCTAGCATTTGCACTCTTTGATTCCGGGGCTTCCCACAGCTTTGTGTCAGTATCGTATGCTATTAGACACAGTTTGGTTTCTGAACCCTTGCCTAGGACCTGCAAGATCACGACCGGGGGTGGGGTCATCCTCGTGAGTGATGTTTGCAGAGGGCGGAGCGTCTTATTGGGAGGCCGAGAGTTGGGAGTGAGTTTACTCGTCATACCATTACCGAACTATGATATAGTATTAGGTATGGACTGGCTGAGTAGACACCACGCCCGCATTGATTGCCGTGGGGGTAGAGTTTTGTTCGGGGTGCCAGGAGAGCCAGAGTTTAAGTACACCCGGCGGCAGGCAGAGCAGGACGGCGAAGTTTTCTGTGGAGCATCAGTCGAGGAGCATGTGGCTCCGCATCCCTTGATCGCAGAGTTTGTGGACGTATTCCCAGAGGAGTTGCCAGGGCTTCCACCGGACAGAGATGTAGAGTTCTCGATAGACTTGGTTTCCGGTGCAGAACCGATCTCCCAGTATGTCTATCGAGTGAACAACAGTGAACTGGTGGAGCTGAAGAAGCAGGTGGATGAGCTGCAGGACAAGGGCTTCATCCGTTCGAGTTCTTCACCTTGGGGTGCACCGGTACTCTTCGTACCCAAGAAGGATGGGTCGGTACGGATGTGTATCGACTACAGGGCACTTAACAGCCTGACGATCAAGAACAGATACCCACTGCCGCGGATCGATGATCTGTTTGATCAGTTGAGTGGAGCTCGGGTGTTCTCCAAGATTGATTTGAGGTCGGGTTATCACCAGGTGAAGGTGAAGAGGGAGGATATTCCCAAGACTGCTTTCAGGACGCGGTACGGGCAGTTTGAGTTTTTGGTTATGCCGTTTGGGCTAACCAATGCACCAGCAGTATTTATGAATCTAATGAACAAGGTGTTCCACCAGTACTTGGACAAGTTTGTGGTGGCATTCATTGATGATATCTTGGTTTATTCCAAGACAGAGGAGGAGCACGAGGAGCATCTACGGATAGTGCTAGAGACTCTCTAGAGGGAGCAGCTTTATGGAAAACTCTCCAAGTATGAGTTTTTCTTGGACCGGGTGGACTTCTTGGGGCATGTGGTGACTGGAGATGGTATCTCAGTTGACCCCATGAAGATTGTAGCAGTTGAGGCTTGGACAGCGCCGACTTCAGTGGCAGAGATCAGGAGTTTCCTGGGGCTGGCAGGATATTATAGGAGATTTGTGCAGGATTTCACCCGGGTTGCAGAGCCGTTGACACGGTTGACCCGGAAGGATACTGAGTTTGTTTGGTCAGAGGAGTGTCAAGCAGCTTTTGATGAGTTGAAGAAGCGGCTTACGACAGCTCCGATTATGACATTGCCTTCAGGATCAGGTGGATTCACTATTTATAGTGATGCTTCAGGGAAGGGGCTGGGTTGCGTCTTGCAGCAGCATGGTAAGGTGATTTCCTATGCTTCCAGGCAATTACGTCCCCATGAGAAGAACTACCCTACCCATGACCTGGAGCTGGCGGCGGTAATTTTTGCTTTGAAGTTGTGGAAGCACTATCTGTATGGCGAGAGGGTGGAGATTTTCACAGATCACAAGAGCTTGAAGTATGTGTTTACACAGAAAGAGCTCAACATGAGGCAGCGCAGATGGCTAGAGTTGATGAAGGACTTTGAAATCTCACTTCAGTATCACCCAGGGAAGGCCAACGTGGTTGCCGATGCTTTGAGTAGGTATCCGATAGCCATGTGTTTGACTATGGATCGGCATTTGCTTGCAGACTTGAAGAGCCTTAGGATTAAGGTGATTGTGCCAGGGGTACAGATGCAGTTATGGGGCCTTCAGATACAGTCGGACTTGATAGACAGGATCAAGGTGACACAGTTCGAGGATGTGGCTCTGCGGTGTATCCGAGAGCAGGTTCGTGCAGGGTTGGTGGATGGCGAGTTTTCACTTGCAGAGGATGGTGTCCTGAGGCACGGTTCCCAGTTATGTGTGCCTAGCGGGGAGCTCAGAGAGCAGATCATGCAGGAGGCTCACAGATCGCAGTACTCTATACATCCTGGTGCCAACAAGATGTACAGGGATCTGCGAGAGCATGTCTGGTGGTACGGGATGAAGAGGGAGGTGTCCCACTTCGTAGCTAGATGCTTGGTCTGTCAGCAAATCAAGGCAGAGAGGCAGAGGCCCGGAGGATTATTGTAGCCGTTGCCCATTCCAGAGTGGAAGTGGGAACATATTACCATGGATTTTGTATCGGGGTTACCGCGTACACCAGGAGGGGAAGACGCGATTTGGGTCATCGTTGACAGGTTGACCAAATCGGCCCACTTCTTGCCATTCAAGGTGGGTACGTCTACAGAGAGGCTTGCGGAGATGTATATGAGGCAGATAGTCAGGATTCACGAAGTTTCTGTCAGCATTATCTTAGATCGGGATAGTCGCTTTACTTTCCATTTCTGGAGGAGTCTACAGACTAGTTTGGGCACTCAGCTCAAGTTTAGTGCTGCATACCACCCCCAGATGGACGGACAGTCAGAGAGGACTATTCAGACCCTTGAGGATATGCTGCGGACGTGCGTCCTGGATTTTGAAGGTTCCTGGGAGGATCATCTACATTTGGTAGAGTTTGCTTACAATAACAGTTATCAGGCCAACATTGAGATGTCACCGTTTGAGGCTCTGTACGGTCGTAGGTGTCGTACACCCTTATCTTGGGATGATGTTGGAGAGCGAGCTTTACTGGGACCATAGATGGTTGTTGACGCAGCCGAGAAGGTGAAGCTCATCAGGGACAGACTTCGCATGGTGCAGGACAGACATTGGCACTGGACCGATAGCCACCGGAGGCCGCTAGAGTTTAAGGTACAGATCTAGAGATATGATTAGAATTAGGTTGTATTTTGTTTTATTTTGTTTGATTGATCGTGTTTCATTTTTTTAGTAACTTGAGACCTTGCTTGTGATTAGGTTGGAGGCATAGTTTTTCTGCGGATAACTCTGACTCGTGGTACGATACGTTTTGGTGGAGGTAGGAAGTTTAGCCCGCGCTTCATCAGCCCTTTTGTTATCAGCGGGAGTGTCGGTGACGTGACATACAGGCTAAACTTGCCACTTGCACTAATGGGAGTTCACAACGTATTCCACGTATCACAGTTGAGACGGTACGTGGCTGACCCTAGCCATGTGCTCGATCATTCGGAGATTGAGGTTGGACCTACTCTCAGCTATCCAGAGCAGCCTGTGGAGATTCTAGATCGCCGAGAGAAGGTATTGAGGAACCAGGTGATACCCTTGGTACGCGTCGCATGGAGGCATCATTCTCCAGGAGAGTCCACCTGGGAGCGGGAGGATGAGATGCGCGAGCAGTACCCCTATCTTTTTGGACCTTGAGGTATACTTTTCTATCCTTCTCAGCAGTTTAGTTTCGCCTTTAATTTCGAGGACGAAATTATTTTAAGGAGGGTAGATTTGTCACTACCACTTTTCTAGCTTGAGGGTATTTTGGTCATTTTGGTCATTTTTGAAATTTTGAGAATTATTTGGAATTATTATTTATTATTTAGATTTATTGGAATTAATGTGATTTTTAGAGATTTTTAGTATAATTGATTTTGGTGTTTTAGTTGACTTTGACTTATGTTGACTTTGGAGGCTAACCTAGTGGCTAACCTAGGTCATGACTATGTGATTAGGATATGGAAACCTAGGTTGACTTAAGTTAGTGATAATTAACCCATTAGAATTTATTTTGGGAAAATAGGATTTGAATTGTTTAAGGAATGGCTTGTGATTTCACAAGTCATGACTTGTGACTTAAGGCTTAATAGCCCATAGGCCCACCCCATGAACCAACCTTAACCCTAATCAGCCCATGGCAGCCACCATTGATCCTTTCCCCCTATTTAATCCCCTCCTAGAAATTAGGGCTAGCCTCCTTAGGAATTATTTGCTATTTTGGAAGAGGTGAGTCTCCATCTTTCCTAATCCCTAAAAAATCCATTTTAATTCATTTTTTCTCCAAACCAATTGCATTAGGACCTAATTTTACTGTTCTTGCTATTGGTGTTGAGTATTTTCAGGAAGGAATCAATTTGAGGAAGTTTTGGTGGCTTGAGGAACCATCTCCATTAAGTTTTTTTGAGCTTTGCAACAACCATAGGTATATTTCAATTCCTTCCATGAATTCCTGGTTTTATTGCATTTCTAGGATGCCCTAGGCCTACCCTAGCTGTAGGACTAGCTAACCCTAGGGTTCGAGTCCGTTACGTATCCGTATTGGACACGTATCAGCGTGTGTTTGATTGTGTTCGACGAAATGCCTCAAAAGGCATTTCGTTTGATTTTGTGGATTGTGTTTGAATAGAAAGCTAGGTCTTCACCTCGCTTATGGATTTCTTGTGCACTGAGCACGTTCTTGTGTCATGTCATGTCGCCACAGACGCGTGGACACGCGGTCGTGCACGCGCGTGCGCGGGCAGGTGGCATGTCCTGCTGCTCGGGTGGCATTGCTCTGTGCATACGCCACTTGGACACCTAAAACTTGACACACGTGTCGTGTCCATGACTGACACGAGGTTCCTCGTGTTTTACGAGTCCTCGTGTCGTGTCGGACACGTATTTGCGTGTGCACGTATTGTACACTGTGCGGTTCAGTGTACAGTGTTGTGATTCTCTGTTAATTCAATTTTTAATGTTTTAAATTATGTTTTAACTCACTAATTAGATCCTAAATATGTTGTTTAATCTCTGTTACATTAGGTTACACATTAAATTAGGTTTTAATGGTGAATATTGGTTTCGAATGGGGTTTTAAAATGTAATAACTGATACATGCCTGACACTGTTTTCTTTCAGTATTTTCCTCACAATTACATCCCTATTTTAGTAATATTTTTCACTGTAAACTATCCCCATATATTATAATTCATGTATAGCTAGGTTTACTGCATTCAAATTTGCCTTTGGTTTTGTGAATGTGATATTGACTTTTGATTGGGTTTCAAATAGCTGATACATGTGTTCCAAATTCCCTAAATTCTTGATTTCCAGTTAGTGTGGTTCTTTACTGATTAAGGGTTTTCCCCCTATTACTAGTTCATGGTTAATTCATGTTTCAATGTGAATTAGGCTTTGGTTCATGAATAAGGAATTAGGCCTTGGGTTGGTTGCGAAATACTGAAACTGTCAATGATTGGGATTAGTTCTCTTTTTCATATCACTGTGTAATAGTGGTTCATGCTAATCTGAGATTCCTTCCCATTTCATTGTAATGTTGTTTCCTAAACCTGAATTTAAGCTTGAGTAAACTAACAAGGCATTACTTCCTGTTACTGTTACACTTTTTCTTAAAATCTGAGTTTGGGCTTTGAGCCAATGGTTGTGTTGTCCTCATTGATTTCCTTTCCTTTTCGAATTGGCTATTGAACCTGAGTTTGCATCCACCCTATTAACTAAAATGTGAATACACTTATTTTTCCAATTGCCATTCACTGTTGTTCCCTGAACCTGTGAACTGATTTCCTTTTTTTCTTTTCCTTCTCTAAAAACCTGTGAATGTATTTGATTCACTGTTTAATGGAGAATGAATCTCTAAATGTTGGACTGAAATGCTGGGTTCATGTCTCACTGTCATGAGGTTTTGGTTAGCTGATTATATTCCAGATTCCCTTTACATCTTGTTTTTTCTGCTACACATATGCATTGGTTCACTGATTCTAGCTTGGTATACTCACTGTTTTCTCAGATTCTGAATACACACACACCTCCACAGGTAAACACTCACCTCACTATTTTCTCACTGTCACACACACATGTGTATCACACTATTTTCATGTATAACACATACACACCAATGTTTCATTGTCACACACCATTTATCGGAATACACACACACACACACAAGTTACCATGCCACATTGCCTTGTTAGCTCACTGAATTCCTGTAATATGCCACTGTTTCCTTAACTTCTGAACACACACACACCACAGGTAAACACTCACTGATTTTCCCTATTGACACCCTCTAGCCTAACACACACACTTGAATATTCATGTGCCCCCTCTCTCATTTCCTATATATATATATATATATATATATATATATATATATATATATATATATATATATATATATATATATATATATATATATATATATATATATATATATATATATATATTTCCTATATATATATATATATATATATAGGAAATATATATATATATATATATATATATATATATATATATATATATATATATATATATATATATATATATATATATATATATATATATATATATATATATATATATATATATATATATATATATATATATATATAAGTTCCTATATATATGAGTGTGTGTGCTTTTATATATATATATATATATATATATATATATATATATATATATATATATATATATATATATATATATATATATATATATATATATATATATTAGATATATACAGAGTATGGTGATACCATATGATATAATGTATTATATATAAATATGGTTGTATGGGTGATATTGTATAGTGGCTATAGGATATGTATTTCTAAGTTACATTATATAGCCTTGTCAATATGTGTATTGTTTAGATATAGATAATATCTTGTGTAGATGTGTTATGGTTGTTAGGGCATGATATTGCCTAGTAAGCCTAGATTAGTCTTGTTAGAACCTAGAATGGCTTGTTAGACCTAGAATAGACTAGTTAGACTAGTTTGACCTAGGTTTGACTTGGTTGACCTAGTTTGACTTCTAGGGTTGACCGGAGTTGACCAAGAGTTAACTTTGGTCTAGATTGACCTAGATTCATGTAGAACGCATTGTAGTGCATTTCATTACTATTCTGGACTTGTTGTGACTTGTACTGTTCTAAATAGGAGCCAGACACCACTCCTTGGATAGTACTTTCATCTCGGACATTCAGTTAGCAGGCAAGTACATTCTCTGATCTTTTCATATATGTCTGGACTATATTCTTGCTCTAGATTACTCTACATGATGCTGACACGTATCTTCACGGATTAGTACTATATGGATCCTTTTCTGAGATGTTATCCCTCTACGGGCATCGGGTATTTCATATTCATTTACTTTATCATGTGCATCAGGTACTCCTTGTACTCGTACTAGTTCATGTTATTACATGTTCTCATGTGCTTTCATGTGCTTTATCACGTGCCTCATGTACTACTCATTACATGAGTTCACGTACCCTTAACTGTATTCATGTACTTATAACGTAACTTGAATGGATCCTTGTATATTGATTGGGGCGGGGTGAGTAGAATTGGTTATGTGAACACTATCTCCAGTAGCTGTATTCATGTGCCTCCTTATTTGTATTCATGTGCCCCTAAGCCGTTTACATAACCATATTGTACTCTAAATCACGTAGCCACTTACAGTCTCTACTATCATGTATTTACTTTCAGTTACAAAATATCTCATGTTTACTTGTACTTCCATTCAGCACTTCCTGTATTTTACTCTATTGTATGATTTATACTCCCAACCTGCTATGAACTGTTTGAGAGATATGTGCTCGTTCCCGTCCTGACTGGACCTGTTGAAAATTTTACAGAGGACGAGGAGGAGGCCTGCTTAAACACTTATTATGGGACAGCCTTAAAGGACACTTGCGATCCGGACTTCCAGTCGGATCCCTTAGCAGTAGAGACAGTTGCTCCATAGTTAGCTTATCTTATTTCATAGTATTTGGAGTTGAGTTGTATATACATTTGGGATCTGTATTATGTCTGGATGTTGTGGAGTTATTATAGACACTTAGCTCTCTCTCTTTATCTGTATTTCTTGTGGATTTGGATCTTGCATCTTATTATCTATCTATCTTCCTTTCATGTTCTACATTAGCTGTGATTGAGATATATTCTGTTATGTCACCCCCATTCGGGGAGTATAACTGTTTATTACCTTGAACTGTTAGATGTTGTGACCTAGGACAGCGTTCTACCGTCGACACTGCGGCGTAGGCTGGACGTACCCACGTCTCGTGCCCTTACTCTAGGGTGCGGGTCGTGACACGTTTTTAGTGGTGGCCCATGCAGGTCTAGGTTGGAAATGTAGTGGTATTCGAACTAGAGTATCACTGCAGCCTGCAGTAGAAATTAGTATATTTTTTAAAGTACTCAATCACACTAGAAAAATTCCTTATCAGATTCCGTATATCTATTTTGCTGCTTATTGTCTTCCTTAGAATTTTAAACTGTCCTCCTTTGATATTTCGATTCATTCTCAGTAATTGTTTCTTGTTTGATCTGTGTCTCCAGGATGGTTGAGACGTGATCTCATCGCCCCGTGACGGGAGATGCTGGAGTGGGATCTGCCACCTCTCGTGTCCAGCAGCCAGCTCCCAGTGCCACAGGGCCAGTGCAGCCCTCAGGAGTCGGTGTCTATGCAGCTTTTAGAGGAGCACCTCCACCAGTCAGGAGGCCAGTTGTGATTCCTGAGATCCTTCCACCGTAGCAGCCTCCGCCTGCGGGGATGGTAGGTGCTGCACATCTCTTCTCCTTCGTGGAGAGGATTCTTGAGTCCCAGCAGCAGCAGCAGACGAGGCAGACTATAGATTTTCGGCAAGGGATCGATGAGGCACACCAGCTGGTTCGTACTACAGTCGAGATGATTACAGCTCAGGGGACCCAGCTGCAGCCCCATCAGAGGAAGAAGGACATTCAGGACTTCCAGAAGATGCACCCTCAGGAGTTCTTCGGCACAGAGGGCATCCATGTTGCAGACGACTGGATAGAGCATATCGAGGAGATCTTCCGACTGGCGGAGATACCAGCTCGACTTCAGATCGAGGCGGCAGGCAGTCAGATGCAGGACTTAGCCCGTGCGTGGTATCAGACAGATCCCAGGGTGGGAGTTGAGGGCCAGACTTGGGCCCAGTTCAAGGAGCTGTTTAAGGAGCAGTTCTTTCCTGATGTGGCCTTGGGAGGTATCGAGGCACAGTTTGAGGCTCTGGTTCAGGGGAACCAGACGGTAGCTGAGTATGCTACAAAGTTTTATAGACTGGCCCGTTTTATTGATGACTTGACTGAGACCAGCTTAGCAGTATCAGCAGCAGGGTCGTGCACCTTTTCAGCAGGTGCAGCAGCAGCAGAGGCATCAGCAGCAGGCACCCCGTCAGCAGCAGGTAGTCGTTTGTGCCTTCTGCAAGAAGCCGGGGAACATGATCCATGAGTGCATAAGAAGCTAGGCAAGTACCTTCTTTGTGGTGCGGGAGATCACCAGTTGAGGGATTGCCCTGGGGCTTTTAGGCGAGGAGCTCAGGAAGGTGGAGCCAAGGCTCCAGCAGGCCAGCAGAGGGGGCCACGACAGACCCAGCAGCAGAGGTTCCAGCAGCACCAGCAGCAGGCACGAGGTGGACAGCAGGGGCGAGCTTTCGCCATGGCAGCTGAGGATGCCGAGGCCATCGGAGAGCTGATAGCAGGTTCGGTTCTCCTAGATTCCCTTCCAGCATTTGCACTCTTTGATTCCGGGGCTTTTTACAGCTTTGTGTCAGTATCGTATGCTATTAGACACAGTTTGGTTTCTGAACCCTTGCCTAGGACCTGCAAGATCACGACCGGGGGTGGGGTCATCCTCGTGAGTGATGTTTGCAGAGGGCGGAGCGTCTTATTGGGAGGCCGAGAGTTGGGAGTGAGTTTACTCGTCATGCCATTACCGAACTATGATATAGTATTAGGTATGGACTGGCTGAGTAGACACCACGCCCGCATTGATTGCCGTGGGGGTAGAGTTTTGTTCGGGGCGCCAGGAGAGCCAGAGTTTGAGTACACCCGGCGGCAGGCAGAGCAGGACGGCAAAGTTTTCTGTGGAGCATCAGTCGAGGAGCAGGTGGCTCCGCATCCCTTGATCGCAGAGTTTGTGGACGTATTCCTAGAGGAGTTGCCAGGGCTTCCACCAAACAAAGATGTAGAGTTCTCGATAGACTTGGTTCCCGGTGCGGAACCGATCTCCCAGCATGTCTATCGAGTGAACAACAGTGAACTGGTGGAGCTGAAGAAGCAGGTAGATGAGCTGCAGGACAAGGGCTTCATCCGTTCGAGTTCTTCACCTTGGGGTGCACCGGTACTCTTCGTACCCAAGAAGGATGGGTCGGTACGGATGTGTATCGACTACAGGGTACTTAACAACCTGACGATCAAGAACAGATACCCACTGCCGCGGATCGATGATCTGTTTGATCAATTGAGCGGAGCTCGGGTGTTCTCCAAGATTGATTTTAGGTCGGGTTATCACCAGGTGAAGGTGAAGAGGGAGGATATTCCCAAGACTGCTTTCAGGATGCGGTACGGGCAGTTTGAGTTTTTGGTTATGCCGTTTGGGCTAACCAATGCACCAGCAGTGTTTATGAATCTAATGAACAAGGTGTTCCACCAGTACTTGGACAAGTTCGTGGTGGTGTTCATTGATGATATCTTGGTATATTCCAAGACAGAGGAGGAGCACGAGGAGCATCTGCGGATAGTGCTAGAGACTCTCAGGAGGGAGCAGCTTTATAGGAAACTCTCCAAGTGTGAGTTTTTCTTGGACCGGGTGGACTTCTTGGGGCATGTGGTGACTGGAGATGGTATCTCAGTTGACCCCAAGAAGATTGTAGCAGTTGAGGCTTGGACAGCACCGACTTCAGTGGCAGAGATCAGAAGTTTCCTGGGGCTGGCAGGATATTATAGGAGATTTGTGCAGGATTTCACCCGGGTTGCAGAGCCGTTGACACGGTTGACCCGGAAGGATACTGAGTTTGTTTGGTCAGAGGAGTGTCAAGCAGCTTTTGATGAGTTGAAGAAGCGGCTTACGACAGCTCCGATTATGACATTGCCTTCAGGATCAAGTGGATTCACTATTTATAGTGATGCTTCAGGGAAGGGGCTGGGTTGCGTCTTGCAGCAGCATGGGAAGGTGATTTCCTATGCTTCCAGGCAATTACGTCCCCATGAGAAGAACTACCCTACCCATGACCTGGAGCTGACGGCGGTGATTTTTGCTTTGAAGTCGTGGAAGCACTATCTGTATGGCGAGAGGGTGGAGATTTTCATAGATCACAAGAGCTTGAAGTATGTGTTTACACAGAAAGAGCTCAACATGAGGCAGCGCAGATGGCTAGAGTTGATGAAGGACTTTGATATCTCACTTCAGTATCACCCAGGGAAGGCCAACGTGGTTGCCGATGCCTTGAGTAGGTATCCGACAGCCATGTGTTTGACTATGGATCGGCATTTGCTTGCAGACTTGAAGAGCCTTGGGATTGAGATGATTGTGCCAGGGGTACAGATGCAGTTATGGGGCCTTCAGAAACAGTCGGACTTGATAGACAGGATCAAGGCGACACAGTTCGAGGATGTGGCTCTGCGGTGTATCCGAGAGTAGGTTCGTGCAGGGTTGGTGGATGGCGAGTTTTCACTTGCAGAGGATGGTGTCCTGAGGCACGGTTCTCGGTTATGTGTGCCTAGCGGAGAGCTTAGAGAGCAGATCATGCAGGAGGCTCACAGATCGCAGTACTCTATACATCCTGGTGCCAACAAGATGTACAGGGATCTGCGAGAGCATGTCTGGTGGTACGGGATGAAGAGGGAGGTGTCCCACTTCGTAGCTAGATGCTTGGTCTGTCAGCAGATCAAGGCAGAGATGCAGAGGCCCGGAGAATTATTGCAGCCGTTGCCCATTCCAGAGTGGAAGTGGGAATATATTACCATAGATTTTGTATCGGGGTTGCCGCGTACACCAGGAGGGAAAGATGCGATTTGGGTCATCGTTGACAGGTTGACCAAATTGGCCCACTTATTGCCATTCAAGGTGGGTATGTCTACAGAGAGGCTTGCGGAGATGTATATGAGGCAGATAGTCAGGATTCACGGAGTTTCCGTCAGCATTATCTCAGATCGGGATAGTCACTTTACTTTCTATTTCTGGAGGAGTCTACAGACTAGTTTGGGCACTCAGCTCAAGTTTAGTACTGCATACCACCCCCAGACGGACGGACAGTCAGAGAGGACTATTCAGACCCTTGAGGACATGCTGCGGACATGCGTCCTGGATTTTGGAGGTTCCTGGAAGGATCATCTACATTTGGTGGAACCATATGATATAATGTATTATATATAAATATGGTTGTATGGGTGATATTGTATAGTGGCTATAGGATATGTATTTCTAAGTTACATTATATAGCCTTGTCAATATGTGTATTGTTTAGATATAGATAATATCTTGTGTAGATGTGTTATGGTTGTTAGGGCATGATATTGCCTAGTAAGCCTAGATTAGTCTTGTTAGAACCTAGAATGGCTTGTTAGACCTAGAATAGACTAGTTAGACTAGTTTGACCTAGGTTTGACTTGGTTGACCTAGTTTGACTTCTAGGGTTGATCGGAGTTGACCAAGAGTTAACTTTGGTCTAGATTGACCTAGATTCATGTAGAACGCATTGTAGTGCATTTCATTACTATTCTGGACTTGTTGTGACTTGTACTATTCTAAATAGGAGCCAGACACCACTCCTTGGATAGTACTTTCATCTCGGACATTCAGTTAGCAGGCGAGTACATTTTCTGATCTTTTCATACATGTCTGGAGTATATTCTTGTTCTAGATTACTCTACATGATGCTGACACGTATCTTCACGGATTAGTACTATATGGATCCTTTCCTGAGATGTTATCCCTCTACGGGTGCATCGGATATTTCATGTTCATGTACTTTATCATGTGCATCAGGTACTCCTTGTACTCGTACTAGTTCATGTTATTACATGTTCTTATGTGCTTTCATGTGCTTTATCACGTGCCTCATGTACTACTCATTACATGAGTTCACGTACCCTTAACTGTATTCATGTGCTTATAACGTAACTTGAATGGATCCTTGTGTATTGATTGGGACGGGGTGAGTAGAATTGGTTATGTGAACACTATCCCCAGTAGCTGTATTCATGTGCCTCCTTATTTGTATTCATGTGCCCCTAAGCCGTTTACATAACCATATTGTACTCTAAATCACGTAGCCACTTACAGTCTCTACTATCATGTATTTACTTTCAGTTACAAAATATCTCCTGTTTACTTGTACTTCCATTCAGCACTTCCTGTATTTTACTCTATTGCATGATTTATACTCCTAACCTGCTATGAACTGTTTATGAGATATGTGCTCGTTCCCGTCCTGACTGGACCTGTTGAAAATTTTACAGAGGACGAGGAGGAGGCCTGCTTAGACACTTATTATGGGACAGCCTTAGAGGACACTTGCGATCCGGACTTCCAGTCGGATCCCTTAGCAGTAGAGGCAGTTGCTCCATAGTTAGCTTATCTTATTTCATAGTATTTGAAGTTGAGTTGTATATACATTTGGGATCTGTATTATGTCTGGATGTTGTGGAGTTATTATAGACACTTAGCTCTCTCTTTTTATCTGTATTTCTTATAGATTTGGATCTTGCATCTTATTATCTATCTATCTTCCTTTCATGTTCTACATTAGCTGTGATTGAGATATATTCTGTTATGTCACCCCCATTCGGGGAGTATAACTGTTTATTACCTTGAACTGTTAGATGTTGTGACCTAGGACAGCGTTCTACCGCCGACACTGCGGCGTAGGCTGGACGTACCCACGTCTCGTGCCCTTACTCTAGGGTGCGGGTCGTGACACGTTTTTAGTGGTGGCCCATGCAGGTCTAGGTTGGAAATGTAGTAGTATTCGAACTAGAGTATCACTGCAGCCTGCAGTAGGAATTAGTATATTTTTGAAGGTACTCAATCACACTAGGAAAATTCCTTATCAGATTCCGTATATCTATTTTGCTGCTTATTGTCTTCCTTAGAATTTTAAATTGTCCTCCTTTGATATTTCGATTCATTCTCAGTAATTGTTTCTTGTTTGATCTGTGTCTCCAGGATGGTTGAGACGCGATCGCATCGCCCCGTGACGGGAGATGCTGGAGAGGGGTCTGCCACCTCTCGTGTGCAGCAGCCAGCTTCCAGTGCCACAGGGCCAGTGCAGCCCTCAGGAGTCGGTATCTATGCAGCTTTCGGAGGAGCACCTCCACCAGTCAGGAGGCCAGTTGTGATTCCTGAGATCCTTCCACCGCAGCAGTCTCCGCCTGCGGGGATGGTAGATGATGCACATCTCTTCTCCTTCGTGGAGAGGATTCTTGAGTCCCAGCAGCAGCAGCAGACGAGGCAGACTACAGATTTTCGGCAGGGGATCGATGAGGCACACCAGCTGGTTTGTACTACAGTCGAGATGATTATAGCTCAGGGGAGCCAGCTGCAGCGCCGTCAGAGGAAGAAGGACATTCAGGACTTCCAGAAGATGCACCCTCGGGAGTTCTTCTGCACAGAGGGCATCCATGTTGCAGACGACTGGATAGAGCATATCGAGGAGATCTTTCGACTGGTGGAGATACCAGCTCGACTTCAGATCGAGGCGGCGGGCAGTCAGATGTAGGACTTAGCCCGTGCGTGGTATCAGACAGATCCCAGGGTGGGAGTTGAGGGCCAGACTTGGGCCCAGTTCAAGGAGCTGTTTAAGGAGCAGTTCTTTCCTGATGTGGCCTTGGGAGGTATCGAGGCACAGTTTGAGGCTCTGGTTCAGGGGAACCAGACGGTAGCTGAGTATGCTGCAAAGTTTTGTAGACTGGCCCATTTTATTGATGACTTGACTGAGAAGACGAAGGCGAGAAAGTTTCACCGAGGTCTGATTAGAAAGGTTCGGTCGCTGACTAAGAGCGATCGGAACGCCACATTTGCTGAGATATTTTCTGGGCCATGGCGGCGGAGGACGACCTAGGGCTGAAGCAGAAGAGGGGTCGAGACTTCCAGGGTGGCAGCAGCAGTCAGGGGCAGGCCAAGAGGCCTCACTTCCAGCAGCAGCATCAGTAGCAGAGGCCAGCTTAGCAGTATCAGCAGCAGGGTCGTGCACCTTTTCAGCAGGTGCAGCAGCAGTAGAGGCATCAGCAGCAGGCACCTCGTCAGCAGCAGGTAGTCGTTTGTGCCTTCTGCAAGAAGCCGGGGCACATGATCTATGAGTGCAGGAAGAAGCTAGGCAATTGCCTTCTTTGTGGTGCGGGAGATCACCAGTTGAGGGATTGTCCTAGGGATTTTGGGCGAGGAGCTCAGGGAGGTGGAGCCAAGGCTCCAGCAGGCCAGCAGAGGGGGCTACTACAGACCCAGCAGCAGAGGTTCCAGCAGCACCAGCAGCAGGCACGAGGTGGACAGCAGGGGCGAGCTTTCGCCATGGCAGCTGAGGATGCCGAGGCCATCGGAGAGCTGATAGCAGGTTCGGTTCTCCTAGATTCCCTTCCAGCATTTGCACTCTTTGATTCCGGGGCTTCCTACAGCTTTGTGTCAGTATCGTATGCAATTAGACACAGTTTGGTTTTTAAACCCTTGCCTAGGACCTGCAAGATCACGACCGGGGGTGGGGTCATCCTCGTGAGTGATGTTTGCAGAGGGCAGAGCGTCTTATTGGGAGGCCGAGAGTTGGGAGTGAGTTTACTCGTCATGCCATTACCGAACTACGATATAGTATTAGGTATGGACTGGCTGAGTAGACACCACGCCCGTATTGATTGCCGTGGGGGTAGAGTTTTGTTCGGGGCGCCAGGAGAGCCAGAGTTTGAGTACACCCGACGGCAGGCAGAGCAGGACGGCGGAGTTTTCTGTGGAGCATCAGTCGAGGAGCAGGTGGCTCCGTATCCCTTGATCGCAGAGTTATGGACGTATTCCCAGAGGAGTTGCCAGGGCTTCCACCGGACAGAGATGTAGAGTTCTCGATAGATTTGGTTCCCGGTGCGGAGTCGATCTTCCAGCATGTCTATCTAGTGAACAACAGTGAACTGGTGGAGCTGAAGAAGCAGGTGGATGAGCTGCAGGACAAGGGCTTCATCCGTTCGAGTTCTTTACCTTGGGGTGCACAGGTACTCTTCGTACCCAAGAAGGATGGGTCGGTACGGATGTGTATCGACTACAGGGCACTTAACAGCCTGACGATCAAGAACAGATAACCACTGCCACGGATCGATGATCTGTTTGATCAGTTGAGCGGTGCTCGGGTGTTCCCCAAGATTGATTTAAGGTCGAGTTATCACCAGGTGAAGGTGAAGAGGGAGGATATTCCCAAGACTGCTTTCAGGATGCGGTACGGGCAGTTTGAGTTTTTGGTTATGCCGTTTGGGCTAACCAATGCACCAGCAGTGTTTATGAATCTAATGAACAAGGTGTTCCACCAGTACTTGGACAAGTTCGTGGTGGTGTTCATTGATGATATCTTGGTATATTCCAAGACAGAGGAGGAGCACGATGAGCATCTGTGGATAGTGCTAGAGACTCTCTGGAGGGAGCAGCTTTATGGGAAACTCTCCAAGTGTGAGTTTTTCTTGGATCGGGTGGACTTCTTGGGGCATGTGGTGACTGGAGATGGTATCTCAGTTGACCCCAAGAAGATTGTAGCAGTTGAGGCTTGGACAGCGCCGACTTCAGTGGCAGAGATCAGGAGTTTCCTGGGGCTGGCAGGATATTATAGGAGATTTGTGCAGGATTTCTCCCGGGTTGCAGAGCCGTTGACACGGTTGACCCGGAAGGATACTGAGTTTGTTTGGTCAGAGGAGTGTCAAGTAGCTTTTGATGAGTTGAAGAAGCGGCTTACGACAGCTTCGATTCTGACATTGCCTTCAGGATCAGGTGTATTCACTATTTATAGTGATGCTTCAGGGAAGGGGCTGGGTTGCGTCTTGCAGCAGCATGGGAAGGTGATTTCCTATGCTTCCAGGAAATTACGTCCGCATGAGAAGAACTACCCTACCAATGACTTGGAGCTGGCGGCGGTGATTTTTGCTTTGAAGTTATGGAAGCACTATCTGTATGGCGAGAGGGTAGAGATTTTCACAGATCACAAGAGCTTGAAGTATATGTTTACACAGAAAGAGCTCAACATGAGACAGCACAGATGGCTAGAGTTGATGAAGGACTTTGACATCTGACTTCAGTATCACCCAGGAAAGGCCAACGTGGTTGCCGATGCCTTGAGTAGGTATCCGACAGCCATGTGTTTGACTATGGATCGGCATTTGCTTGCAGACTTGGAGAGCCTTGGGATTGAGGTGATTGTGCCAGGGGTGCAGATGCAGTTATGGGGCCTTCAGATACAGTCGGACTTGATAGACAGGATCAAGGTGACACAGTTCGAGGATGTGGCTCTGCGGTGTATCCGAGAGCAGGTTCGTACAGGGTTGGTGGATGGCGAGTTTTCACTTGCAGAGGATGGTGTCCTGAGGCACGGTTCCCGGTTATGTGTGCCTAGCGGGGAGCTCAGAGAGCAGATCATGCAGGAGGCTCACAGATTGCAGTACTCTATACATCCTAGTACCAACAAGATGTACAGGGATCTGCGAGAGCATGTCTGGTGGTACGAGATGAAGAGGGAGGTGTCCCACTTCGTAGCTAGCTGCTTGGTCTGTCAGCAGGTCAAGGCCGAGAGGCAGAGGCCCAGAGGATTATTGCAGCCGTTGCCCATTCCAGAGTGGAAGTGGGAACATATTACCATGGATTTTGTATCGGGTTTGCCGCGTACACCAGGAGGGAAAGATGCGATTTGGGTCATCGTTGACAGGTTGACCAAATCGGCCCACTTCTTGCCATTCAAGGTGGGTACGTCTACAGAGAGGCTTGCGGAGATGTATATGAGGCAGATAGTCAGGATTCAGGAAGTTTTCGTCAGCATTATCTCAGATCGGGATAGTCGCTTTACTTCCCATTTCTAGAGGAGTCTGCAGACTAGTTTGGGCACTCAGCTCAAGTTTAGTACTGCATACCACCCCCAGACGGACGGACAGTCAGAGAGGACTATTCAGACCCTTGAGGACATGCTGCGGACGTACGTCCTGGATTTTGGAGGTTCCTGGGAGGATCATCTACATTTGGTGGAGTTTGCTTACAACAACAGTTATCAGGCCAGCATTGAGATGTCACCGTTTGAGGCTCTGTACGGGCGTAGGTGTCGTACACCCTTATCTTGGGATGATGTTGAAGAGCGAGCTTTACTGGGACCAGAGATGGTTGTTGACGCAGCCGAGAAGGTGAAGCTCATCAGGGACAGACTTCGCGTAGTGCAGGACAGACATCGGCACTGGGCCGATAGCCACCGGAGGCCGCTGGAGTTTAAGGTACAGATTTAGAGATAGGATTAGAATTAGGTTGTATTTTATTTTGTTTTGTTTGATTGATCGTGTTTGATTTTTTAGTAACTTGAGACCTTGCTTGTGATTAGGTTGGAGACATGGTTTTTCTGCGGATATCTGAGACTCGTGGTTCGATACGTTTTGGTGGAGGTGGGAAGCTTAGCCCGCGCTTCATCGGCCCTTTTGTTATCAGCGGAAGAGTCGGTGACGTGGCATACAGGCTAGACTTGCCACCTGCACTAGTGGGGGTTCACAACGTATTCCACGTATCACAGTTGAAACGGTACGTGGCTGACCCTAGCCATGTGTTCGATCATTCGGAGATTAAGGTTGGACCTACTCTCAGCTATCCAGAGCAGCCTGTGGAGATTCTGGATCGCCGAGAGAAGGTATTGAGGAACCAGGTGATACCTTTGGTACGCGTCGCATGGAGGCATCATTCTCCAGGAGAGTCGACCTGGGAGCGGGAGGATGAGATGCGCGAGCAGTACCCCTATCTTTTTGGACCTTGAGGTATACTTTTCTATCCTTCTCAGCAGTTTAGTTTCGCCTTTAATTTCGAGGACGAAATTATTTTAAGGAGGGTAGATTTGTCACTACCACTTTTCTAGCTTGAGGGTATTTTGGTCATTTTGGTCATTTTTGAAATTTTGAGAATTATTTGGAATTATTATGTATTATTTAGATTTATTGGAATTAATGTGATTTTTAGAGATTTTTAGTATAATTGATTTTGGTGTTTTAGTTGACTTTGACTTATGTTGACTTTGGAGACTAACCTAGTGGCTAACCTAGGTCATGACTATGTGATTAGGATATGGAAACCTAGGTTGACTTAAGTTAGTGATAATTAACCCATTAGAATTTATTTTGGGAAAATAGGATTTGAATTGTTTAAGGAATAGCTTGTGATTTCACAAGTCATGACTTGTGACTTAAGGCTTAATAGCCCATAGACCCACACCATGAACCAACCCTAACCCTAATCAGCCCATGGCAGCCACCATTGATCATTTCCCCCTATTTAATCCCCTCCTAGAAATTAGGGCTAGCCTCCTTAGGAATTATTTGCTATTTTAGAAGAGGTGAGTCTCCATCTTTCCTAATCCCTAGAAAATCCATTTTAATTCATTTTTCCTCCAAACCAATTGCATTAGGACCTAATTTTACTGTTCTTGTTGTTGGTGTTGAGTATTTTCAGGAAGGAATCAATTTGAGGAAGTTTTGGTGGCTTGAGGAACCATCTCCATTGAGTTTTTTTGAGCTTTGCAACAACCATAGGAATATTTCAATTCCTTCCATGAATTCCTGGTTTTATTGCATTTCTAGGATGCCCTAGGCCTACCCTAGCTGTAGGACTAGCTAACCCTAGGGTTCGAGTCCGTTACATGTCCGTATTGGACACGTATCAGCGTGTGTTTGATTGTGTTCGACGAAATACCTTTTGAGGCATTTCGTTTGATTTTGTGGATTGTGTTTGAATAGAAAGCTAGGTCTTCACCTCGCTTATGGATTTCTTGTGCACTGAGCACGTTCTTGTGTCAAGTCGTGTTGCCACAGACGCGTGGACACGCGGTCGTGCACGCGCGCGCGCGGACAGGTGGCATGCCCTGCTGCTCGGGTGGCATTGCTCTGTGCATACGCCACTTGGACACCTAAAACTTGACACACATGTCGTATCTATGACTGACACGAGGTTCCTCGAGTTTTACGAGTCCTCGTGTCGTGTCGGACACGTATTTGCGTGTGCACATGTTGTACACTGTGCGGTTCAGTGTGCAGTATTGTGATTCTCTGTTAATTCAATTTTTAATGTTTTAAATTATGTTTTAACTCACTAATTAGATCCTAAATATGTTGTTTAATCTCTGTTACATTAGGTTACACATTAAATTAGGTTTTAATGGTGAATATTGGTTTCGAATGGGGTTTTGAAATGTAATAACTGATACATGCCTGACACTATTTTCTTTCAGTATTTTTCTCACAATTACATCCCTGTTTTAGTTATATTTTTCACTGTAAACTATCCCCATATATTATAATTCATGTATAGCTAGGTTTACTGCATTCAAATTTGCCTTTGGTTTTGTGAATGGGATATTGACTTTTGATTGGGTTTCAAATAGCTGATACATGTGTTCCAAATTCCCTAAATTCTTGATTTCCAGTTAGTGTGGTTCTTTACTGATTAAGGGTTTTCCCCTATTACTAATTCATGGTTAGTTCATGTTTCAATGTGAATTAGGCTTTGGTTCATGAATAAGGAATTAGGCCTTGGGTTGGTTTCGAAATACTGAAACTGTCAATGACTGGGATTAGTTCTCTTTTTCATATCACTGTGTAATAGTGGTTCATGCTAATCTGAGATTCCTTCCCATTTCATTGTAATTTTGTTTCCTAAACCTGAATTTAAGCTTGAGTAAACTAACAATGCATTACTTCCTGTTACTGTTACACTTTTTCTTAAAATCTGAGTTTGTGCTTTGAGCCAATGGTTGTGTTGTCCTTATTGATTTCCTTTCCTTTTCGAATTGGCTATTGAACCTGAGTTTGCATCCACCCTATTAACTAAAATGTGAATATACTTATTTTTCCAATTGACATTCACTGTTGTTCCCTGAACCTGTGAACTGATTTCCTTCTTTTTTTTCCTTCTCTAAAAACCTGTGAATGTATTTGATTCACTGTTTAATGGAGAATGAATCTCTAAATGTTGGACTGAAATGGTGGGTTCATGTCTCACTGTCATGAGGTTTTGGTTAGCTGATTATATTCCAGATTCCCTTTACATCTTGTTTTTCCTGCTACACATATGTATTGGTTCACTGATTCCAGCTTGGTATACTCACTGTTTTCTCAGATTCTGAATACACACACACACCCACAGGTAAACACTCACCTCACTGTTTTCTCACTATCACGCACACATGTGTATCACTCTGTTTTCATGTATAACACACACACACACACACACACACACACCAATGTTTCATTGTCACACACCATTTATCTGAATACACACACACACACAAGTTGCCATGCCACATTGCCTTGTTAGCTCACTGAATTCCTGTAATATGCTACTGTTTCCTTAAATTCTGAACACACACACCCCACAGGTAAACACTCACTGATTTTCCCTATTGACACCCTCTAGCCTAACACACACACTTGAATATTCATGTGCCCCCTCTCTCCTTTCCTATGTATATTTTTTTTTTTTTCCTTTCCTATGTATATATATATATATATATATATATATATATTTATTTTATTTTATTTTATTTTTTGTATATATATATATATATATATATATATATATATATATATATATATATATATATATATATATATATATATATATATATATATATATATATATATATATATATATATTTTATATATATATATATATTTTATATATATATATATATATATCTCAATTCTTATATATATATATATATATATATATATATATATATATATATATATCTCAATTCTTATATATATATATATATATATATATATATATAAGAATTGAGATATATATATATATATATATATATATATATATATATATATATATATATATATAAGTTCCTATATATATGAGTGTGTGTGCTTATATATATATATATATATATTAGATATATACAGTGTATGGTGATACCATATGATATAATGTATTATATATAAATATGGTTGTATGGGTGATATTGTATAGTGGCTATGGGATATGTATTTCTAAGTTACATTATATAGCCTTGTCAATATGTGTATTGTTTAGATATAGATAATATCTTGTGTATATGTGTTATGGTTGTTAGGGCATGATATTGCCTAGTAAGCCTAGATTAGTCTTATTAGAACCTAGAATGGCTTGTTAGACCTAGAATAGACTAGTTAGACTAGTTTGACCTAGGTTTGACTTGGTTGACCTAGTTTGACTTCTAGGGTTGACCAGAGTTGACCAAGAGTTGACTTTGGTCTAGATTGACCTAGATTCATGTAGAACGCATTGTAGTGCATTTCATTACTATTCTGGACTTGTTGTGACTTATACTGTTCTAAATAGGAGCCAGACACCACTCCTTGGATAGTACTTTCATCTCGGACATTCAGTTAGCAGGCGAGTACATTCTCTGATCTTTTCATACCTGTCTGGACTATATTCTTGCTCTAGATTACTCTACATGATGCTGACACATATCTTCACGGATTAGTACTATATGGATCCTTTCCTGAGATGTTATCCCTCTACGGGTGCATCGGGTATTTCATGTTCATGTACTTTATCATGTGCATCAGGTACTCCTTGTACTCGTACTAGTTCATGTTATTACATGTTCTCATGTGCTTTCATGTGCTTTATCACGTGCCTCATGTACTACTCATTACATGAGTTCACGTACCCTTAGCTGTATTCATGTGCTTATAACGTAACTTGAATGGATCCTTGTGTATTGATTGGGGTGGGGTGAGTAGAATTGGTTATGTGAACACTATCCCCAGTAGCTGTATTCATGTGCCTCCTTATTTGTATTCATGTGCCCCTAAGTCGTTTACATAACCATATTGTACTCTAAATCACGTAGCCACTTACAGTCTCTACTATCATGTATTTACTTTCAGTTATAAAATATCTTCTGTTTACTTGTACTTCCATTCAGCACTTCCTGTATTTTACTCTATTACATGATTTATACTCCTAACCTGCTATGAACTGTTTGAGAGATATGTGCTCGTTCCCGTCCTGACTGGACCTGTTGAAAATTTTACAGAGGACGAGGAGGAGGTATGCTTAGACACTTATTATGGGACAGCCTTAGAGGACACTTGCGATCCGGACTTCCAGTCGGATCCCTTAGCAGTAGAGACAGTTGCTCCATAGTTAGCTTATCTTATTTCATAGTATTTGGAGTTGAGTTGAATATACATTTGGGATCTGTATTATGTCTGGATGTTGTGGAGTTATTATAGACACTTAGCTCTCTCTCTTTATCTGTATTTTTTGTGGATTTGGATCATGCATCTTATTATCTATCTATCTTCCTTTCATGTTCTACCTTAGCTGTGATTGAGATATATTCTGTTATGTCACCCCCATTCGGGGAGTATAACTGTTTATTACCTTGAACTGTTAGATGTTGTGACCTAGGACAGCGTTCTACCGTCGATACTGCGGCATAGGCTGGACGTACCCACGTCTCGTGCCCTTACTCTAGGGTGCGGGTCGTGACAAAATGTCATCTGAAGATGTATCCAAGAAGGCTGAGATCGTCCCAAAGGTCGAAGAAGCTGCTGAGGAATATCTAGCCGAGCCAACCCAGCCAAAGCAGACGAAGGCGGGCGAAGGTTCGTCTGCACCCAAGCCGCCACAGGATATCTTGGCCTTCCTAGTTGAGCCAGGGGAGACTGAAGAAGAGGAGGCTATGAGGATGGCCGCTTGCGCGTTTCTAGTAAAATCGAGCAAGGATGTCCTCAGCTCCTTTGCTTACTATATTTTTGAAAAGGACGGCAGTGGTCCTCGTCCTGTCTTTAAAAAGGACGATAGTGATCCTCGTCCTTGATATCATGTAATTTCTTTTATGATAAAATAAAATAAAATTTATGAATTGTCTTATCACATTTACAAGAAATCTCTTTTGTATTTATACATAGTACTTTTTTAAGAAATTTGCCATTGATAGGCATCATCGCCACTCGACCGTCCATCTATGTGAGTTGATAGGCTCCATTAGAGAAAACTTTGCTCACGATATAAGGCCCTTCCCATTTCGCGTCAAACTTGCCTTTGCTCATATGAGTCATAGTCATAAGACGTCTGACTGTTAGAACAAGTTCTCCTTTCTGAAAGGCTCTGACTTTAACTTTGCGGTTAAAAGCCTTCGAGATGCGGGCTTGATACAATTCAATATGTTGTTGAGCCAATAGCCACTTCTCATCGAGCGCCTCTAATTCTTGAAGTCGAAGAAGATCATTATTCTCTGTAGTAAGTTCATTAGCGATGGCAATTCTCAAAGATGGAATTTGAAGTTCCAGGGGTAGAACTGCTTCACAACCGTACACCAGAGAGAAGGGTATACAGCCTGTGGGGTTGCGGACCGTAGTACGGTAGGCCCATAGACATTCTCCGAGCTTTTCACTCCAATTCTGTTTGTTAGTAGACACAAACTTCTTTAGGAGTTTGATGATAGTCTTGTTGAAGGCTTCAGCCAAGCCATTAGCAGCAGGGTTGTAAGCTATAGAAGCGACATTGTCAATCTGATGATCATCACAGAACTTGGTGAACTTTTGACTGATGAACTGAGGTCCATTGTCGTGAATGATTCGTCGATGTACACCAAATCTGTAAATGACATGGTGTTTGATGAAGTTGATGATGCTGCTGGTTTTAACTTCAGCCAAAGGTATAGCTTCAGCCCACTTGGAGAAATAATCCGTTATTGCTAGAATAAACTGATGTCCCTTAGAAGAAGAAGGAGTGATGGGACCTATAATATCCATGCCCCAAGCTTTAAAAGGCCAGAAAGCAACAGTCGGATAAAGGAATTCCGACGGTTAATGGATAAAATCTGTATGGATTTGACAGGCTCGACATTTTCTTGCATATTCGATGGCATCAGATACCATAGAGGGCCAGTAGTAACCCATTCATCGGATACGATCCTGTAACTTAGGGCCGGGTTGATGTGCTCCGCAGACACCATCACGAGCTTCACGCAATACCTGTTTTACTTTATCACCAGCAAGACAGCACAAGAGTAAGCCGTCATAAGTCCGTCGATAGAGAGTCTTGGTGGTCTGATTGTAGTAGAATCGAAGAGATCGTCGACAAATACTCGTAGCCTCCTTAGGATCTTCAGGAAGTATATCATGAACTACGAAGTCGATGAAAGGAGCTCTCCAATCTTCATTGATAACATTGACTTCGATAAAATTACTGAACTCAATGTTGGAATTGTTTTCAATGCAGAACAACTCTCTGTTGGAAATAACAACCACTTGTTGTCTTTTGATGGGAATTGCTAAGACTGCCGCGAGATTAGCTAAAGCATCTGCCTCAGTATTGCAAGCTCGTCGGGCATATTCAATAAAGAAAGCCTTGAATGATGTAGCCATGTAAATTGTTGCTTCATGATAGGGCACCAGATCTTGATGGCGAACTTCGTATGTTCCTCTAACCTGATTGACAACCAGTTTAGAATCACCATAGACTTCAAGATATTCGACTACCAACTGTTTAGCTAACTGGAGTCCAATAAGCAAGGTATTGTATTCAGCCATATTGTTAGAGCACGGCTGGTCTAAGGAATAAGCTCTTTGGATAGCTAATCCTTCTGGAGAGACTAGAACATTTCCAACTCCTACGACAATGGTCCCATTTGGTCCGATCCGGGATGCTCCGTCGAAGAACAGACGCCAGGTAGGAAATTCTTCAGAGATCATGTTTGATTCCAATGTTTCGTCTGGAATTTCGTCATAAAGCTTAGATGTCTCTGGAACAGGATGAGCTGCTAAAAAGTCAGCCAGTGCTTGACCCTTAATAGACTTTTGCAGAACATAAACCATGTCGTATTGGGCTAGCAGAATGGCCCATGTCGCCAGTCGAAAATTGAGTGTGCTGGGCTTCTTCATCAGTACCCGAAGAGGATTAACTCGAAAAATGACGTAAATGGTTTGGCCAATGATATAATGTCGAGTCTTTTGAACATCGAACATAAGAGCTAGACATTCTTTCTCAACCGGGCTATAACAGTATTCAGCACCAATCATAGTACAACTAAGATAGTAAATGGCTTGTTCATGGCCTTCTTTGTTCTTCTGGGCAAGTAAAGCACCCAACGAATGATCCATAGCACGGTCATACATTAAGAATGGTATACCTGAGATTGGTGGCACCAAGACTGGTGGGTTCATCAGATACCGCTTTATATCATCAAATGCTCGTTGACATTCTTCGGTCCAAACGAAAGATACACCCTTCTTCATTAACGGAGTAAACGGTCTACAGCGTCCAGACAGATTTGAAATGAACCTCCTGATGTACGCAAGTCGACCTTGGAATCCTCGTAGCTCTTTTAAGTTGCATGGAGGACGCATCTCTTGAATGGCTTTGATCTTCTCGGGATCCACGTGTATACCTTTAGAGATAATGACGAAGCCGAGAAATTTACCACTAGAGACACCCAAGAATGACTTGGTGGGATTCATTTTTAATTGATGTTGGTGCATTAGATTGAAGATAGTTCTTAAATCTTGGATGTGATCTTCCTTTAGACGACTCTTGACAGCAATATCGTCGACATAGCATTCGACAGTCTTGCACAGATGATCTCAAAAGATGGTACTCATAGCTCGTTGGTAAGTTGCACCAGCATTCTTGAGAACAAATGGCATCACAGTGTAGCAGTAGACTCCACGAGAAGTGCGGAAAGAGGTATGTTTTTCATCATCAGGGTTCATCCGAATCTGATTATATCCAGAGAATCCATCCATAAAGGATATCCTTTCGAACCCACAAGTGTTATCGATCATGACGTCTGTAATAGGAAGAGAAAACTCATCCTTTGGACAAGCTTCATTAAGATCCCGAAAGTCGATGCAAACTCGAACTTTGCCAGTCTTCTTCAAGACTGGGACAACTTTGGCTACCCAATCAGGATGTTGTTCTTCTCGAAGAAAGCCACAAGCTATGAGCTTTTTGACTTCATCATCAATGGCATCCATCATTTCTGACTTGAATCGCCTTTGCTGCTGTTTGACTGGCTTTGCATTAGACAAAATATTCAGTTTATGAGTAGCAACTTTGGGATCTAAACCTGGCATGTCTTCATAACTCCAAGCGAAGATATTAATGTATTCTCGAATAAGAAGAACTAATTCTTGCCTATCTGCCTCTGGAAGGTTCTTACTGATGAATATTGGACGAGGTGACCCATTTTCTTCTACATCAATTTGAACCAATTGATCTTCGGTAGGAGGTTCCCGTTGTTCGAATCGGAGTTCCTATTGGGTATCCATTCATTGAACCCAAGGATCTGTTTCGGGATTTTCTTCGATATCCCCGTCATAGCCTTCTGGGAGTTCAGCGGAGACCATGTTAGAAGATACGATCAATCGATGAACTTGACCAATGCTGGTGTCAGAATCCTATGATCTGGAATCAGAAGAGTTAGAGCGCTCCTCATTATCGGATTCGGAGACTTCTAGGGATAAGACTGGAGGTGAAGTATATCCGAGACCTCTTTTCGTCCTGCTGTAGTACATTTCTGATTTTCCTTTTGGAACAACTGTACGGATAGGAGTTCGTCTACCCTTACCATAATTGAGGCCATTCTTGAAGTCATAACCCATCTTTCGGATGATGTCTTTTGATTGTATAACAACGAAGTTGGAGACGTCCCGTATCGTTACTTTTGCTATCATCTGTATAGCTGAATTTTTGTTCTGGTCCTTTACTAAAAAGTATTGGACTCTCGTCTCTCTTTCGAGAAGGGACAATAAAATATGAGTCATCTGGATGTTCAAATAAGACCTCTGTCTGAAGGGATTGTACGATCCCTATTGTAAATGACTGAAAGCTGTCTAGCATATCCAAATAGCATTTAGTATGATAAATGACATCAGTATACTGGAAAGTAGATGCTTTTTCATTAATTTGTACATCTGTATTTACAACAGGACCTTTAGCCTTAGTAAGCTTGGTCAGATCGATTATAAGGGGAGGAAAAGAAGAGCAAGGAGGATTAGACTTGTCACGACGAAGGTCGATAACAAGCGGCTCAGAAGAGGTGAGCTCCCTTTTATCCTTGTTATGACGGAGGTCGATAATAAGTGGCTCAGAAGAGGTAAGCTCCCTTTTATCCTTGTTACGACGGAGGTCGATAACAAGTGGCTCAGAAAAGGTGAGCTCCCTTTGATCTCCAGTTGATTGCTTCCGGGCCGGCAGGTGAATAGCCAGTGGTTTGGAGGATTGAGGATGAGAGACATGCCCTTTGACAGGTATGATGAGAGTGTCATTGGGCACTGTTTCTTGTTCCTCGTCAACATCCATGGCTAGTACTACCTACATAAACTCTTCTTTGTACATGCGAGCGTCGTTGCAATATGCTTCAACGCCTTTAAAAGGGTAGAGATCCGCAACTTCTTTTTGGACCTCTCCTTTATCATCAATGTACTTGAAGTATTGATGGAGAGTAGAAGGAATAATGTTGTGTTCATGAAGGAATGGTCTCCCCAGAAGAGCATTGTAAGAGCAATCGTGGTTGTCTATAATGTAGAAGGTCACCTTCGTGCGAAGATTGCCAATTTGGAGTTTTAGGCGTATCTTGCCTAAAGGTTCACTCCTTCCCTGGTTGAATCCTAGGATGGTGGTGATAGTGCCCGAGAGGCTATGTACTGGAATATTTAGAGCATCCAACATCGTCTTCGGCATAATGCTGAGTGCTGACCCTGGATCTATCAGAATACGGTCGACCTTCATGGTGTCAACATATCCTATAAAGTAAAGAGGATGGTCATGTCGATTGTCTTCCATCAGCATGTCATCTTGTGTGAATGTAATGTTTGGAATTAATTCCAGCACACTGTGACAATGGAGACAAGAGACATGTTCTGATTCAGGTTTCTTGAGAAGAGTTAGGCAAGTTTCTGCCTGCATCAAAGCCTCACTCAGTATTTCTCGAGTCTCTTTAGAGAGACGTAAGAGCTCGAAGATGGACAGCCTGGCCGGTGTGTTGGCCAATTGAGCCAATATGTCAAAGTTGTACGGCTTCTCAAGTCCAGAGGGGGAAGACTTCTTCAAAACTTTGTCGAAGCGGACTTGTTGTTTGCCTTTGTCGGCTGCTGTCGGTTTAGGAGGAGTTGGTTCCACAACCGGTAATAATGTAGAAGGGATGTCCTCCGTAGAGACAGGCTGCACTGGAACAGCCTCAGAAGATGAAGCAGGATTCTCCAGGGTTTCGGGATGCTCCCGTAGATAGGCTTTTTCTGACCTGGTGCCCAATAGGATTTCTTTTTCAACTATGGGGTTAAAAGACACTATATTGCAGTTTTTTGTCTTGCCCTTAGAGCGTTCTTTTTGCTTGGAGGAAGAAGGAAATTCAAAATTTGAAACAAGATCAGGATGGATCCACATTATCTCGCCATTATCAAGGGATAAGGGGACAAGACCTTCACTTCGTGGAGAAGGAAGATTCTCAATCTCCAGAGTGGCCCTGGGAATCGGGATGATGCCACTCTGCATCACTTGTGGCAGGAAATCACCAAACTGTACAGAAATTATATTGGCCGTAACAGTCTTTTCATCCTGCTGGAGAGTGACAACACCGACGTTGACCAACTCTTGAATCTTGCCTTTGAGCATGTAGCATGCCCGAGTAGGATGCCCTATGAACCTGTGATAAACACAATACTTAGGGTGGTCAGTTTTACCGACTTCGTCGGGCTTCTTCGGATCAGGGAGTTGCAATTTATTGCTTTTAAGCAAACATTCGAAGATGCTCACTGTATCATTTTCATCAAAGGAATACTCTACTTTTGGGCGAGGTTCCTTTGGTGGAGGTGCAGAAGGAGCAGGGGTAGACGTGGGTTGAGCCACGTTAACGGCCAAAGATTCTTTTGCTCTTGAGGTTAATGTTCAAGGTTTCTTTGCCCTTACGGTTATTCTGGCGATTACCGCTACCGGATGTAAAAGGCCCATCTCGATCAGGGTTAGACATATGTACCCCCAACTGTTTGAACTTCTTAGCACTAACTTCAGCTGCTCTAGCATTAACGATGAATGACGGCTAGTCCTAGAACTGTGTTGACCCCGTCCACATGCTGATGATAGGCAACATGTTTGATTTACAAGTGTCTATCGTTACAACAGATGGGGTTCCGGGAGGTATTTTGAGTGCTTCTCGGCAAAATCGTTCAATGAAACTCTCTGTAGTTTCATTATGTCTTTGCTTGATCTTGTTGAGGGCAGATATAGTCATATCATGGATACCTTCGTAGAATCGTTCCATAAATATCTGCTTGAGCCCGGCAAATAAAGTGATAGAGCCGTTAGGCAGGCTACGATACCAATCGTATGCTGTGCCGGCTAAGCAGCCGACGAAGACTCTACTAAGAAGAGCATCGCTTGGCTAGAGCTGGACAGTCATTACCTCAAAATGGTTAATGAACTGACTCGGAGAAGTGCTGCCGCCAAACAGCGTGATCGTGGAAATCTTATACTTTGGAGGGAATGGGACTTCCTTCCATTCAGCCGGGTAAGGTTGTTTGATCTCCAGCCTCTGTAGACCATCTTTCTCTTTAAAGGCTTCGAACTGAGTACGCAGAAGTTTTATAGCTTCATTGGCATCTCCTGAGGATGGAGAAGTAATAGGCTGGCTTACCGTATTAGGAGAAGGAACAGCATGGTAAGCACTACCCCCATCCCCTGAATGACCGGGTGTAACTTGAATAGGTATTGAGGCTATTTGAGGAGACGGTACCCCCAGACCCGTATTGACAGGCATCGATGATGCTATAATCTTGGGATTTACAGCAGGTGCAGTCGATGATACTTCATGTTGAGCTACAATAACGAAATGCATATTTGTGATCATTTCAGCCATGTTCTTAAATTTGTCTTCCAGTGCGGCTATTCGTTGCTCTTGACTTGCCGAACTAGAAGCGTCTGGATCCTCAGTAACAACATATGCTGACACTTCTCTGGGAACAGCAGAAGACACTGTCTGCTCAGAGCTTTCTCTATATGCATCGTAATCAGAGAAAGAATCGTCCCCTGAGTGAGAAATGACCTGAGGGATCTTGGAGAAGATTCCTGTGATCGACTGCGTCTCGATTTTGGGATCGGGTGTGTCGGAATACTCCTTCAGAAGATTCATGGAGTAAATCTAGATATCATTGACTGGGCTTGCGGAGTTTGCCATGCTTTGAACACTTCTTACCCCCAGTGTCTCGAGAAGCCATATTTACAGAGGCATAGAGCATCTTGTCTTCGTCTTCTGACATTGGTTCAAAAGTTAGATGATCGAAGACAGATCATTTTGTCGTCTGGCAACAACACTTGATAACCACCTTTTGATTACAATGGCGTTCTAGTGGTTGGATTGGAGGTGTTGAAGTGTTGTCCCGCTTCTGCTTGAGGTGTTCCCGGAGATCAGGGATATATTCTTTGACGACATTCGGAACATGATTCCGATTCTTCAGATGTTTTGTCCCATGAGTATACAGAGAAGTACTCAACTCGTTGGCATAGGTGTCAGGATCTTTCCTCCTGGAAGTTTGCTTCTGATATAAGTTCGTCTTCGGCATTGGTTGCTTGCGTTTCACAGAAGTTGGTCTATTGAGATAAGCTCGTAAATCGGCAAATTCACCCCCAGGGGCCTCCGTCTGAGACACTAGCAATTTTCCCTGCTTTGATCGGGATATCCGAAGAGTTGGAAGATCTTGGAAGTGTGCTACTAGGTAGGCAAGATGCCTCTCTGATCAATATTCTTCCCTTTAGAAGGGAGATAAGAACTCTTGTTTGAGAGAGTTTTTGTACTGTTTGGTGTCGAGGCACGTTCAGATGGATCTTCCGAGGTAAAAACCGGAGAAGACTGGGAAAAGACCAAAGGGCCTTTTTCTTTATTTTGCGAAGAAGGGTTGGCCAAAGAGTATTTCCCTCTGTTGTTTTCCAGGATTTAGACTACGGAAGATTGAGAAAAGACCAAAAGGTCTTTCAGTTTGTTTTGAGACGGAAGAGGAATAGTCAAAAGACTACCCCCTGTGGGTTGCGCCAATACAACAGGAGGCTTTGGAAGGGGGCAAAGCCTTTCCCTTTGTTATTAGAAGAGGGGAGAATAGTCAAAGGACTATCCCCTTTTGGTTGCGCCGGAACAGAAGAGGCCACAACTTGCCCTCTGGAAGAGATGACAGATGGCTCTTTGGCCGTAGAACCAGCAGGGGGTGCAACCTGCGCTCTGAAAGAAGCAGCAAGTGAAGCCTTGGCTACAGAGGGCTTAAGTTGCACTCTGGTTGAAGAGGTAGTAGATTACGCAGGAGGGAAAGAAGCCGCAAATTGTGCCAAAGGAAGAAAAGTTTTGGACTTTGCCATAGCAGCATAAGTCGTAGATTATGATGTGGCAAGAGAAGTAGCGTGCTGCGCCTGGACCACAGGAGCTTTGGATTGTATTTTGGCAGAGAGGGTGGTGGATTGCGCAAGGGCAGAAGTGGCCATTGGTCCCCTGTCAGAAGAGACAGCAGGCTGCGCAGAGGACTTCGGGGTCCACACTGAATGGACCTTGCTCTTGACAGAGGTCACAGTACGACGAGTAGCAACAGAGTTGATCATCGCTTCGTAGGCAGTCTGGTTGACCTTCACAACCAGCGTCTTCTGCGTCTTTCCGATAGACGCAATGTCACATTGAGTTGTCACTTCCTCGTCGGAGGAGAAAGTCGTCCCCAGCAGAGTCACCATTTTGTTTGCAAAAAACAAAATTTCTTTATTTCACAAACTTTAAAGAATAGTACAAGAGTACAATAAATTCTAGGAAAGTACAACTTTAGGAATCCGATCAGAAGACGGTCGCTTTATCCCTTGGACTATGTGAACTTTGAAGAATTAGCCTCTGAAGAATGCAGCAGCACTTGGACAAGAACTCCTGATCTCTTGATTATGATTCGTCCCCCTTAATGAAGTATGTGAAACTCTATTTATAGAGTTCTGAAAATAACTATTTTTTGTAGTTATTCTGGACTGCGCACATTGGATTGTGCCAGTGACAGACTGCGCAAGCTATAAACTATGCTGGCCTTTGGGTAGTTGCTCGATCGTGGGCTAACTGTATTTAGACCCGTGGCATTGTTTGATTAAAATGCGCTTGGTCGTGTACAGACGGTTGTCACGTGGCGAGCAATTGATGGCATGTAAGCCACGTAATAAATGTCAGTTATCTTCAAAATCTTGATGGATCGTGCCAAGGAAAAACTGTCATCACATTGCGCTGGAGACTGGACTTGGTCAAACTGCGCTGAGAAGGATCTGACAGACTGCGCTGAGAAGGATCTGGCAGACTGCGCTGAACTGTACAACTGTTCTCGAGCGCCGTGCTGCACGGGATACAAACGGATTCCTCGTCTTTCGTGCTGTCAGTTGTCAGGAGATTTGATATTTATTGTCAGGTAATCATGATAATACCACATCAGATTTGAGCGTTGTCTGCTGATGACGCTGTCCATGTGTGCGCAATCTATGTGTGCGCAATCCAACAAATGCTATGCAGTTTAATTTTTGTATATTTGATTGTGGGTGCAACTTGATTTTTAGGTTCTACAGATAGCCTTCACTTTCTCTGGGTCCAGATGTATACCCTTTGAAGTGATGACAAAACCAAAGAACTTGCCGCTAGAGACTCCCAGAAAAGACTTGGTTGGATTCATCTTGAGTTGGTGTGCACGCATTAGTTCGAACACCGTTCTCAAGTCTTGGAGGTGGTTGCCCTTGAGATGACTTTTGACTGCGATATCGTCTACGTAGCACTCCACAGTTTTGTGCAAATGATCACAAAAAATTGTGTTCATGGCTAGTTGGTATGTCGCCCCTGCATTCTTCAATCCGAAGGGCATCACCGTATAGCAGTATACCCCCAACGGTGTTTGAAAAGATGTGTACTTTTCGTCGTCGGAGAATATCTTGATCTGGTTGTAGCCTGAGAATCCATCCATGAAGGACATCCGCTCGAAGCCGCAAGTATTGTCGATCATTACGTCAGTGATCGGTAAAGAGAACTCGTCTTTCGGGCATACAGAGTTCAAATCACGGTAGTCGATACAGACTCGAACTTTACCATTCTTTTTCATGACTAGAACGATGTTGGCAACCCAGTCTGGGTGTTGTTCCTCACGAATGAATCCACTGGCAATGAGCTTCTTGACTTCATTCTCGATGGCTTCCATGATATCTGGTCGGAATCGTCGTTGTTGCTGCTTCACCGTCTTAGCTTTAGACGAAAGGCGGTGCATGGCGATTTTAGGGTCCAAGCCTGGCATGTCTTCATAGCTCCATACGAAGATGTCGATGTATTCTCTTATAAGATGTATAAAAGATTGGCGTTCATCGCCAGATAGGCTTTTGTTGATGAAGATTGGTTTAAAAGATGCTTCATCTCCTAGATTGACTTGGATGACTTTGTCTTCGGTAGGTGGTTTCCATTGTTCGAAGCGTAGCTCCCACCTAGTGTCCATCTTTTGAGCCCATTGTTCGAGTTTGATTGATTGGACATCGTCTGTAATTTGGTCGACGAAAACCATATTGACGGACAGAGTTGCTTTGAACATGTCGCCGACGCTGGAGTCTGAGTCCCAGAAGGAGGAACCAGAAGAATGAGAACAACGATCTGCTTCACCATCTGATCTTTTGGGAGTTGTTGGAGGAGAGACATAGCCCAAACCAATACTGCTTCGTTGATAGTAGTTCTCGGGTTTGCCGGGATGAGCAAAGTGTCGTATTGGCAACCGTCGTCCTCGGCCGTAGTTTAGCCCTTTGTCGCTTTTGATGTCATATCCCATGTTCTGGATGATATTCTTGGCCTGCCAACTATACCGGAAAAGTTTCATTTTCCCAGAGTCATAGTCAGCTACTGTGTTGTGCTTGGGAGAAGTAGAGTCTGGAACGAACTTTCTCTCGTCAATTATACGACCGAAGATGATTAGTTCTTTATCCTTCTTTCTGGCTTGAACGATGAAGTAGAGGATATCTTCAGGATAAACTTTTTCCCGCAGGTGAGACGTTGTGACCGGCATACAGAGGTGTGATCCTGTGCCGTTCTCTAGAGCATATATCGTATCTATGTAGTGGTTTACAGATTGATAGACATCGAAGTAATTCAAAGATAAACCTTTACTAAGGAAATACGCAAGTTCTTCTTCAGGGATAACATCATCCACTAAAGGTATATTATTATGAGTATTGATATACTCATTGAGAGGATCATCATCTGGAAGAGGAGCCACAGTCTTGGCCGAGTTCACCATGTTGCGTAATTTTTCAGGATTGAGAGGACGAGCATCAGTAGGTTCCTCCCGGGGTGTCTTGCTGAGAGTGATGGTCAGTGGCTTGACCTTGTTAGGGTTCTTCTTTTTCATCCAGATTGTGAGAGGCTTCGGAGTACTTTTTGGAATAGTACGTCCTTTGACTCGGATAATCAGGAGACCATCATTGGAGGATGGACTTGTTTCAGCTTTATTGTCAGCTTCATTGCCGTCATCCTTGGGGGTTGAGATTGGTAAAGTACCGAATCTCTATAGTAAGCTTCGATGCCCTTGAAAGGATCGACATCGACAAACTCCGTCTTTATGACACCGTCGCTGTTAACGTACTTGAAGCACTGGTAAAGTGTGGAAGGAACGATCATATTCTCGTGTATCCATGGACGTCCCAACAAGACGTTGTAGGATACATTACATCGATCACAGAACAGAAAACCTCCGTTCGGAGATCACCGATCTGGCATTTGAGACGGATCTTGCCCAGCGGATGGCTTTCGACCAGCATTGAAAGCCATGATAGTTGTGTTGGTTACAGATAGCTTGTGCAGAAGGATTCCGAGAATCTGAAGTAAGTTCTAGGAATGATGCTGAGGGAGGATCCTGGATCGATGTGCATGCGGTCTACCTTGATCACCCCGATATACCCTGTATAGTACAGGGGTCTATCATGACGATTATTTTTGAGTAGCATGTCCTCCTGTGATAAGGTGATGTTGGGCACCACTTCCATAGTATTGTGGCAGTGGAGACAGGAGACAGGATCTTCAGCAGGGGCTTTGACTTCGGCGAGATAAGAGTCGATATGTAGTAATGCCTCCCTTAAGGCCTTCCGCGTTTCTTTGAAAAGTCGCAATAGATCGAACAGAGATAACATGGCAGGTGTATTGGCTAGCTGAGCCAGTATGTCAAAGTTGTAGGGCCGATCCATGCCTTCGGGAGTTGGCGCCTTTAGAGATTTGTCAAACCGCGTCTCCTTCTGCTTGGATTTGTCCGCAGTTTGAGGCTTGGGCGGACCGGCTTCTGAGCTTGTGGGGGCAGCAGGAGCTTGAGGAGGTATTGCTTCTTCTTGTGCGGGATCATACGTCCGAAGATAAGTCTTCCCTGATCGCGTCTCGCCAGATAGAACCTCGTAGACGGGAGAGGATACCATATGGCATGACTTGAATTTCTTGCCCCTTCTTACTTTGGAGGGTACTACCCCCTGCGTCACTTCTTGCACAAGGTCCGGATGGACCCACATGATCTCACCACGTTCAGTTGTGAGTGGGACCAAGGTCGAATTACAAGCTGGTGGTAGGTTGACGACTTCCATCATCGCCTTGGGGATCGGGACCACGCCGTCTGGGACTTCTGTAGGAGAAAAGTCGCCAAACTGAAGAGAGATCATGTTAGCAGATACGACCTTGTCTTCAGCTTTGAAGTTGATCACTTGGCTGTCGATAAGCTGTTGTATCTTCTTCAGGACGATGCAGTCCTTGGTAGAGTGATGCACGTACTGATGATAGAGACAGTACTTGGGATCATTGAGTTGGCTCGCCTCTGCAGGACGTCGTGGTGGAGACAATGTCAGTTTATTACCCTTCGTCAATGTGTGGAAGATGGTAATGACATCATCTTTGTCAAAGGGGGAGGTCTCCTTAGGCTTGTTAGAGGCGCCCTGAGAATTGGAAGCTCCTTTGGATGTGTCGACCTTCAGGACTTCTTTCCTTTACCTCCACGAACATAGATAGTTTGAGGATGATTGTCCTTGTCTTCGGATTTGGGTATTTTCAACCCCAGTAGTTCCAAGTTAGGAACGTCATTTTCAGCAGCATCAGCGGCCCCAATGAAAGCTGGCCGTGTATCATACTTATGTATACCTAGACAAAACTTCACTGTAGGAAGGAAGTTATGTCGACAAGTATCCATAAGTTCTGAGTCTGGTATACCGAAGGACATCTTCAGTGCTAGTCGCCTGAAGCGTTTGATGAAGGCGATGACAGACTCAGTCCTCCTTTGTTTGGTCTCGATGAGGGTAGACATACTAATATACATGTCGCTCTCGTAAAACCTGTTGAGGAACAACCTCTCCAAGTCTTTGAATGAATTGATACACCCGTCAGGCAGACTGCAGAACCATTCGAAAGCTACCCCCTGCAAGGTGATAATAAACAGCTTTGACAAGAACGGATCATCTCTGGACAAGTGCAGAGTCTGCGTGTTAAAGTACGTCATGTGCTGACGAGGAGAAGTCAATCCGTCAAATGAGTTCAGCGTCAGCGGCTTGTAGTTAGGAGGGCAAGTAGCGTTCTCCCACTCAGGGGGATACGGTTGAGATATCTCCATCTTCTGAAGCTCGTCTTTGTGTGAGATGGTGTCGAGGCGAGCGACCAAGGAATCAATTGCATCTTGTTGATTGAGCAGGTGTTAGGAAATGGTTGCTGAACGGTTGTCAGGCGTTGTTGGCAAAGGACTACCTCCGGCATTTGCAAGATTTGGAGGAGGCGCAACGGAATGATACTCCTTTTGTAGTGAATGAGGGTTGTTGCTGTGAGTCGGACTAGCGTGAGCCGAGATATTTTATTGAGGTGGAGGAACAGCCCCAGGAGCTTGAACTGCCATGATATTGGTAAGCATATCAGTGATCTTGGAGAATGCTGTTTCAAGACCCTCTAGCCGTTTGCTGGTCTGATCACTGGCTTCTTCAGGTCTTTCTCCGTCCGTCATGTATGTAGATAGCATACGAGGATGAACAGATGAAACAGTACAACTAGTGCTGATACTGTCTGTCTCCGAGTGGATAAGTCCTTCATCTTTAGGTAGAGGAGGTAGATAGTCACCATCGAATTCGGAGGAATCATCGTCCTCTGGAAGGCTACCCCCAGTGTGGGGGTCATCCGCTTCAGATTCTGAGGGAATGCTACCCCCAGCTTGGAAATCTTCGTCGTCCATACGGAATCTTGCCTTTGATCGAGTGCCCATATAGACTCTTTCGGATGTGACAGCCTGTTGGCCATCTGTTGGTAGACTTCTCCTTCTTATTCTCGCGGAGCTAAGAGAGAAAATTGGGTTCGTAACCGTCTTAGATTGGGGCTTCCGTAAGGGGGACCCCATGAAGCTATGTTGGATGAAACACACAGTCGCTTCTTGTCGTCAGAGAAGTACAGTCGTCGAAACACGGACTTTCTCTGAGACACTCTTGTTGCTTTGGAGCAACAGCAGTTGATAACAATACTGGTACACGGAAGTGCACTATGAATTGTTATGTTCCCTCGCTTTACGCTTATGATTTATCATGTCGCACAAGTCAGCGGAAGGGAGTTTTGCCTTATAACCCATGCTGCATACATCGCCGAGCTTTGCATGCGGGTTCGTAAGGAGAGTAGGCGCATCCAGATTTAGTTCATGTGCAGGGGCAATCCCCATACCTAAGTTCTGTGATGTCCTTGAAGACAGTCCCGTGCTATACGCGTTGGGGCTTGTCTTTTTGTTGTAGGCGCATAGGCATTGGAGACTGGCCTTTGGCGCATGCTCCTTGACAGCACGTGTAGTGCCCCGCTCCGCGAAGGCACTAGATAGACAGAAAGATCAGATTGCTGGCTCTGCAACAGAAGACGATTGATTTGGGTGAGTGGACGAAGTCTCATTTGCTGATTCGCTTACGCCTAATAAGAATCAGAGTTTTTGATTGAATGCTATTGTTAATAACAAGATAGTAAATCATTGAGTATGCTTTAAGAGAATCCACATGTTGCCATGCTAAGAACAAGAAAAGAGATAACATGTATGCTAAGAAGAATTGTTGCCTGTTAATAAGAAACGAACTGATGCATGTATGCTAATGTAGAGATGATGCCTTTAATCAAAAAGAACTATTGCCATGCTTAGTAAGAAAAGAAAAAAAGAATATTTACATGTCCCTGAATAGAGTATGATTATCAAGAGTAGATTCATGCTTGTTGTTATCATGCTTGCTTAAACAGAGATTGTTTATATTTTTCCCGATTGTTGCTACAGAGAAAGAGATAAACAGAGAAAGCACATTTTGCTGTTAAAAGAGATGATACGGCTTGTCCGTATAGAGAAAAGAGTAGAGCTATTGGCTCGATACATGAAAAAGAAGAAGATGAATATGTTTGCAAGTTGCTTGATTGATGCATGATTGTTTATATGATAGTTGCATTTGTATTGGTCTAGACGGCTTGTACACAAGTGGTAGTCTCTCGACGATTCTGGGGGCACCCGGAGTCGATCGGCCTAGAAGAGAACAGGACACCTGGGGCTAGAAGTCCCCGCAATAAGAGGGGGTGTCAGTCTATTAGTAGTTGGGCAAGAAGTTCCGACTGCTAATATGGGTATTGCCCATGGACCACAAGAGTTATTGTCATGCTGCATATTGATAAGAGTTAAAAGAATGTTTTGCTAAGAGCTAACCATGCAGAGACGAACATGAAATGATAATGTTGGTTTTATAATGTTTATGCTAATCCTTGTCTTGTACAGGGATGGACGGTCGGCTATGGTAAGAATCACTAAAAAAGTGATACACATGTATTGCTTGAGTTGCTATATGAATTGCTTGAAAAGATTAATCTGTTACCAAGAAGTGCTATGTTCCACTAAAGAAAAGATGTAATATCATGCTTGTAATCTGACCCTAAGATTGTCTTGAACAAGAGAAAAGAATGCTAAAGATGGTGTCCCTAATGAAATGATATGCTTATGAAACACGCTGCGCACAGCACAAATGAATAGTCATCGTGCTAGAATTGAATAGTCCCTTGTATGCTTGAATTGAGATGGATTTGAAATGTTGGCTTTTCAAAGATGTTTTCAAAAGAATATAAACTGACTCTATATGCATGAAATGAATGTAGGTAAAAAGTAGCAAGATCACATCACAAGAAATGTTTTCTCACTAAATGAACAGTGATCGTTTTAGACAAATGTAGCTCTTTGCTCACAATCACTGTAGAAGCATGAAAAAGAAGAGAAAAATGATCCATGCGGCCAAAGAGCCTCATGCGGCTCAAAGGGCCCATGCGGCTCAGGAGTGCCATGCGGCTCAAACACATAGGCAACTCGAGTAAACTCCATGCGGCCCACAGAGAGAGGCCACGTGGCCTTCAAAGCAGCTGTGCTCAACGTCTGGATGCATTTAATACTCTGACGGCTGACAGACCTGACAGATGACAACCCTGACATAAAGTAATCATGATGACTGACACAAGAGCACTATCTTCCTAGGGAACTGGAGAAAATCTTCGCAGACGTGGCACTGTCCACCAAGCTTCGAGGCAAGTCTATGCGGCCAGACTAGACGAGTTCATGCGGCCAGTGCAGAGAAACCTATGCGGTTCAGCCATGAAGGTCCCCCATGCGGCTCGGCCATGAAGACTCTCATACAGCTCGGCCATGAAGACCCCCATGCGGCTCGGTCATGAACATATTCATGCGGCTCGGTCATGACAACCTTCATGCGGTTCGAGTATAGGGACTATTCATGCAGCTCGGTCATGAAATCTTTCATGCGGCTCGGTCATGACGACCTTCATACGGCCCAAATATGAACACCCCTCATACGGCTCAACAATGATGACAGGGCACGTGTCCTAAAGATAGTCAAATTTTGGGTCAGATCCCAATAATTTGGGACACGTGGCAAGAGAATGAATTAAATTGATTCATTTAGATTTGCGGACATCAGCAAATCATCATGATAGGGATTTATTGCAATCAACATTAATTACTGACATAATTTGGCATAATCCTCATTAATGGCCCAGATCCTTCACGCTCAAGATTAATGGCCCAGATTGATCATTTACCAGACCGCCGCCACTTTAAGAATGGGCAATCATTGCAAACCCTAATCATGCCCCCCCCCACTATTATAAATAGCAAGGTGCCATTCCCTTGCAAGAAGAGGCTTCCCCCTAATAATCAGAGAGAAAATACACAGAGATCAATCCAGAGAGAGAGAAGCCAGAAGAGCAATACGAGGAGAGCAAGAAGAGCATTTCTTCGTCATTGCCAAGCATCTCGTCACAGGAGCCAAGGCTACATCCGATCGTCCAAGGAGTAAGGCAGAGCTGCCGTCGCTTTTCCGAGCCTCTACCGTCACCCTCCAGAATAAAAAATAAACAATTGTACTTAGATTGCTGTACCTAGGTTTTCGTCCCTAGGCTTTCTTTGTACAAGCGAGTTTGTAACGTGAAGTAAAAGTCCAGTCCTCCCATAAAACTGTTCTGCTCTTTTATATTTCATGGCAAACACGATGGCGACTCTGCTGGAGATAAACTTCTCCACGGTTGAGGAGTTGGTGACGCAATCGGATGTAGCCAAACTTGGCTCCACTCAACAGATGATGGTCGCCCGGTTCGACCAACAGGCGTTTGAAGAAATGCTCTCCGATAAGAGCGCTGGTCCGGTCCAGAAGCGAGCCCGCACAAAGAAAGCCCGCAAGGAATGGAGACCCAGATCATTCGCTCCTACTGAAACTCTTACAGAGATACCCTCTGTTGCTCAAAACGGCAGAGAAGACTCTCCTGCGGCCCCACTTCAGACCGTAACGACTCTGTTGTCCCCAAGTCCGACAGAAGAAAATACTATGATGCTGGACTTGCAGGGGCAAAGAAGAACTCTATGCGATCCGAGCCGCATAAGGGTACTAGCCGCATGGAGAAAGCTCATACGGCTACATCCGCCAGCCGCATGAAGAAAGCTCACACAACCACATCTGTCAGCCGTATAGCTTATGCGGCTACAGTTGCCAACCGCATGGATGAAACTTATGCGGTTACTGAAGTCAATCGCTTGCAGAAAACCCATGAGGCCACAATTGCCAACCGCATGCGGCCAGCCTGCACGGTCGTGACTCCTAGTCGTACAAGAACAACTCATCCGACAGCTAAAGATAGCCACATGCAGACAGCCTGCACGGTTTCCAATCCTAGCCGTATAGCGTCTGTTCTACGCTTCTCTCGATCAGTCTTCGACCGTCTCTCATGCGGTCCTGACCCTGATGGTTCTCTGGATGATAAGCCAGACTCTGTGGTATTCAACTTGGACTCTTCCTATTACGCACCCGCAAGTGCTAAAAGGAAGAAGTCTAGGGTAGCGCGGGCTCATCAAGCCCAGTCAGCTACCCCAACCTCTGACTATCAGGGCGTCCCGCTGTTTATCACGCAGGCCTCTAATGGAAAGTTGTATAAAGCTGCTCGTACCCTGCCCACTGCGGCCAATGGACAGGATAGTCATAAAACATCTTCCAATAACGAACGAAGGCAAGTATACGTGCTACCTTCGAATCAGGGAGCAGGCAGGAGGACTACACACTCCCGTGCTCAGGATTCCCGAGCCGACAAAGCAAGTGACTTGCGTGATGTGATCCTCCACAAGCGTAAGAAAAGGGACGAAAGCCCGGTGTGCAGAGAATCTGAGAATAAATATCAATGCACCCAAGTTATCGTCAATTGTTGTTGCAACAAGACAGCATTACAAAAGGATCGGCGGTCCGTCTTCCAGCGGTTACAGCACCCAAATTCCAAAAATGAGGCCTTTCTCATCGCTTCCTGCAACTCTGCTCTGAGAATCCCTGGCGACGGAAAAGGAAAGAAGACAAGTACATCTAGTCCGAAGATCTCAAGCAAGAAAATCTCTACTAAGCAGTTGGCTACCACCGCTTCAGGAGGAGTCTTCCAAAGCACTCGCTCAAAGACAAAATCTGCTGTGCTTGGGGGTTCATTAAGGAACATCGAAGCCGGGGGTAGTACTCCCCCAAACATCCACGATAATCCAATATTCCAAGAGGATAATTCAAGGAAAATGGTGCTCCAAACAGACATAGAAAGTTCCGACGTCCCCAGGGACGTCCACAATTCTCAGGACGAGGCAAACTCGGAATCTGGGGGTACCATTCCTTCTGAATCTGAACCAGAGGAGAACATCCCCACATACCCGGACGACTTCTCAACGCAGGGGTATGACTCCGAGAGCACATCCTCCACCTTTCCTCCCATCTCTCATCGCGTGAAGACGGTGTTCATGACGGATAATAATCAAGAAAGTTCCAGTGATCGCCAACGCATCGACGCTCTAGAGGCCATACTTCTCACCTTGGTCAAATCTGTGGATGAGATCAAGGCGGCACTTCCAAGTCTACAAGGAAGAACACAGGGCCAAACAAACATAGGGCCCACAATCAATGCGGACTCGAACTCGGCTGCACCAAATTCGGGCGATAATCCCCCCGAAATATCAGTTCATACCGCTACAGACGAGGCCAGAGAAGTGAGACGAGAGGTTCAAGAGCTCCGGGCCATGTTCGATGCCCGAGAAACTTGCCAGGACCTCAGGGTACGTCAACCGTATCCCGCTGTATGGAGAGAAGTTCCCTTCCCACCAGGATATAAACCATTTAACACCAATCCATATGATGGGAAGGCATCGGCAAGCAGGTACATCACCTACTTCGAAGTCACCACGGACCATCTGTCTCATGACGACGCCATCCTTACACGACTATTCATTGGGGCATTGGAAGGAGTCGCCTTCGACTGGTATCGCAACCTGCCAGACAACTGCATCCGCTCATTCGCTGGCTTCAAGCGCATGTTCCTGGAAAGATTCTATGAGGTAGGACAAGACGTCACAATGTCCACCCTCATGGACGTTGTTCAGGGAGAAAAGGAGCTCACAAGGAATTATATTGAGCGGTTTTGCCAAACCGCAATGAAGCTGCCTTCCGGCAACCCTGATTCCTTCATAATTGAAATTTTCCATTAGAGACTCAGATCCCCTCACTCTGCGTCGCCCTCGCACATCAGTTGACGACAGACGAAAACCACCATCGCCAACTACAGGAATTGGAGGCCCTAGACGAGAAATGCCTGTTAGCTCAACAGCGAATCGAGTTTTATCAGGCCAGAATCTCCGGAGCTTTCAACAAGAAGGTCAAGGTCAGGACATTCCAAGTAGGCGATCTCGTTCTGGCGGTTTGGAGGCCGATGGTTATGACGCATAAAACCGCCGGTAAATTCCAACCAAAATGGAAAGGCCTGTTCATCATCGAGGCTGTATTCTCCAACGGCGCCTACCGCCTCGCAAAGCAAAATGGAGACTTGCTCATGTTGCCTATCAACGGTAAGTTCCTGAAGAAGTATTACGTCTGAAAAAAATCCTCAAGACATCTCAGAGTGTCGAGTTATGTACCTTCCCGTACCGCTGAACTTATATTCTGGTTCTACACATCGAGTCATGTACCCGATGGTACCTCTGAACTCATTCCCATAATTTTTCCACATATAGAGTTATGTGCCCGCTGGTACCGCTGAACTCATACTCACATTTTCCAGATCATCGAGTCATATACCCGCTGGTACCGCTGAACTCGTACCCACAAAATTTTAGATTGCCGAAGTTATGTACCCGCTGGTACCGCTGAACTCACATGATCTACTGCCCGCATTCTCAATGCACAAAAAGGGTAACAGATCCACAAAATTCCTATACAACCACATCGATGCTACCTCTGAGTTGTTCCACTTCCACCAAAAATAAACCGCCCCCTCGCATAGAACTTCCACGTCCTTCTACCTCTGAGTCGTTCTATGTATCCTTCATTGAGCCCACTCCTGCCATGTCCCCGTGACCTCTGAGTGGGAAGGCTCCGTCGAAGAAACCATTCATGCTTGCCATGTCCTTATACCTCTGAGTAAGTATGATGGTTACCCCTTGACCTATTATCCGTACCCAGGACCGGAGTACGCCAAGGATAGTAGGTCCACAAATATCCTCCGTCGAATCCACTCCTGCCATGTCCTCACTACCTCTGAGCAGGAAGATCCCACGGTAAAGAAATCCCCATACTTGCCATGTCCTCACTACCTCTGAGTAAGTATGGTGGTCCTCCCTCGACTTATTATCTGTACCCACGATCTGAGTACGCCCAAAGATAATAGGCCCACAAACGTCTTCCGATGACCACAAATGTCCTCAGTCGACCACAGATGCTGTACTGGGTCTCCAGTACACGCCCATCCCTTCCCTATCATACCTGAGAGCCCAGTTGCTCCCTGACATTCTCTCGAATACCAAAAACTTCTATAGTTGTCTTATCGCGAAGTTGTTCTAGGTATTCCTCTCCGAAACTTGTTACTCGTACCTAAAACCAAGGTACACCCAGGGTAACAGGTCCACAAATAATCCCCCAGCAGGTCCAATTCCACAAACACCACAAGTACAAGAAAGAGAAGATGAGTTGAAACATGCTCATTTATTCAAAATTCAAAGTACTACATCATCTGGGATCACATCCCTTGACAAAAAAAAAAAAAAACATTGAAAGAAAACAGAAAACTGATCACTGCTCCGGGGCACATAATGCCGTAAGACGGTCCGTCAGCAAGGCAACCGACCGCTCAAACCTCTGTTTGGCTCGACGCTCCGCCTTTTGGGTTAGCACCGCCGCGTCCTCCAGATGAGCATGGGCTTGCCAGTTGTCCTCGAATTTCTTGAAAGTCCGCTCCAGGTTAGCAGAAGATCGGGAAACCTTCTCAGCCTCCCGAACGATTGACTCCTGTTCCGCACGAGCAGCCTTCAGCTCTGACTCTAGGAAGGCCAACTCCCTCTGAAGTACGAGAATCCGCTCCTTTGTGTCAGCTATTCCACGAGAAGCAGTCTCTTCCCGAGCCCTACAAGCTTGACTTCGACGACCCAGCCTGTCATACGAAGCAAAAAGCTCATCAAGGTCTCCCTTCACAACTGACCCGGCAGTGTCTCGAGCAAACTTTATCCTATCCCGAGTGGCAATAAGGAAGCCCCGCTTCCGTTCAATCGCAGCAGACAAGTCAGCCTGCCTTAACGCCAGCAATTGGGTCACGAGCTGATCAGCCTCTGCCAACTTGGCCTCCAGGAGCGCAGCCAACCCCACCCCGCCAGGAAGAGCCTTCAAAGTTTCAATCTGACCCCGGGCGCACCGCAGGGACAGAGAAAAAGGGATCCCCCATTCTACGGCAGCATCTACGCCCCTCTTTAAATGGCGATAGAAGCTGTCGACCACATCCTGCGACGCCTCGTCCAGAGCCTCCGAAGAAGCCGACGTCAACGGGAGTGTAGCTGGCAACACTGAAGAAGACATAATAGAATCTGCCGCTTCTGCCACAAGGGAAACAAACTCCGTACGGAAGGACGCATGAACAGCGGCCAACTCCTCTTCAGCAGCCAGCAGAACCTGAATGCTCGGCAGGGTCGAGAAGTCAATCTCCGAAGCCGTATAAACAGCAGAGGATGAGGTGGAGACCATCGCTCCCGGAACAAGCTCCACTCCCATCTGCCCGGAGCTGGCAAGAGGCCCCTCGACATGAGTCGGTGAAGGAGAGAAAACGCTCCTTTCCCCCAGATCGCAGCAGGCCGAACCTTCCCCAAGAACATCCGCTGTGGAAAGTAAAGGGTTAGGACCTGTAGGTCCAAGACAACCATGAATCAATTTGACCCAGAGGATATGTTGATAGAGCAAATAAGCCCCCTCACTAGTCAATATTTGGCTTATCTTACTAGCGGAAGAGTGTGGAGGCTGAGGTTCGCCTACAGCCACCACAGCCTCTTCACCAGCAGCCTCCGAATCGAATATAATAGGCTCCTCCGCCCCAGTACCCTCGGCAGGGGATGCGACTAGATCGGCATCGTCTTGCTGAAATTCAGCAATCTCGGAGACAGGCCGAAGGAAACCTTCGTCACCCCGGGCCGGGGCCTCAGCAACTTAGGAGTCCTCAGCCGCCGCTGAGAGAGCCCCCACAGAAAGGACCGCGACACACATGCCACTAATCAAAGCAGCAAAGGCCGGATCAACCTCAGGAGCGGCAGACGGTTCATGAGAGCCCGGTTCGTTAGACACCTACAAAGAAGAATGATTAGGTCATATCCCAAGAGAAAGAAAACCACAACAAGGATATGGCTCTAACTTAGTCTCACCTCCGGAACATCGTCAACATTCTCACCCCTCTCTGTAATAAGTAGCCTACGAGGTCTGACTGCAGCTTTCTTTACGGAAAAGGTCACTCCTCCGTCAGTAGACTCACGCCTACCTCGCTTATACAAGGGACCAGGTACGGCAGGCGGTGGTTCTACCCTCACCACCTCTGGTACAGATGGCAACTGATCTACCACCTCATTTAATACGACCGACGGCTGATCCGTCATCATCTCATCTGCCATGATTGGCGGCTGATCCGCCGCTGCTTCACTACCAGAAAAGAGAGAGTCCTCATCGTCCTGCTCGTTGTTTCCCTCCACCGTGTCAAAGGACTCAGAATCGGGCGCGGGAACCCTATTCACCCCTTTCTTCTTTGCCTTCGACACCGTAGCCCTCTCCGCCAAACGAGTGTCCACGATGAAGCTAGTCCTCGGGTCAAAATTGACAGGAGGCTGGCTCGCCACGACATGGTATAAGGCCGCCATATGCAAGATTTTCCCTGGCACGTTTGCTACAGGAACTGAGAAACTAGTTCGAGTATGACAAGTGTCATAGTAGCTCCATGCCCTAATACCATCAAGGATGCTACCCTCAAATCCCAGGCAGGAACTGGGACGCCCAAGGAATAGTTGACTGTACCCAAATTGACGGGCAAACCTACTGGGCAAGTAGGGGTAAACTAAATATGCCGGGCGAATGTTACGCAACCAGAAACGCATCTTCTCAGGTAAGAAATAAGGAGATCCAACGCCATCAACATGGACACTCCTCACTTCCTGGTCGGTAAAACGGGGAACGGACACGAAGAAATCATATCCGTCCACCCTCGCCAGCATCCTCCGACACGCCGGCATAGTACTATATTCCCAAGGCTGATGGTGATACCTGAAAAGAAAAGCGTCATCGTCCGTAACACCGTCTCCCGTCCCAGGCCTCATCAAAGACCGATAATACAACAACAGCCACCCCAGCAGGTAATGATAAGGCAGCTCTATACGTTCAAAGTCCATCGCCACGTCACGAGCGATGACCTTGGACGAGAAGGCACGGAGACCATGATGAATGCTGCACACCATAGCGGGAAGAAGAGCCAGCCTGACCCCAAAGGCCAACTTTACAGCAGAAAGAATAAAGTGACGGCTGATCCACTCGATGGAACCTGCCCCTCCTGAGACCACATAATTGTACAGCCACACCATTAAAAACCCTGCCAAGAGTGCCTTCTCTGACAGCCGCCGAGTACTATAATAAAAATAGCTGAAAGAGTCAATCTGGCTCCCAAACTTATCACCCTTGGACTTCGACCGCTTAGCAGTCGACACCAAGCCTTCTACTTCCCTAGGAGTTTGACGATCTCGGGAAATAACTCGGCCGGCAATACTGAATTTAAAAAGATAGGAGACCCAAGAGGTGGTATGGGGAGCGTCCCCTTCCGAGCTACCATCTTTCTTGATAGCCGTTTGGTGACAGGTACTATGGTGACATAACAGTTCTCGGTATACAGCGACGAAGCCTGGGAATCGTCAATCTAGATCCTGGAACTCCTCGTTCGTTGGAGTGTACACTTCAAAGGGCTCGTCTCCCCAAAGAAGCTTGGAGACAGTATACATCTCATGGAGAGTGAGCCCCAACTCCCCTACAGGTGTGAAGAAAGTTTCTGTCTGATGGATATACATCTCCAGAAGGGCCATGAACAACGGCTTATTAATGGGCAGCCCGTGGCTGGTACCCCGGATAGCATCATAAAGATTGACTTCTCGCAAAAATGCCTCATATTTCTGCAAAATCCACGAGGTCAGGTTAGCCCACGGGAGAATGGGGTTTAGCCAGCTCGGCAGTGCTAATCAGCCAACATGATAGGACCCTTTTCGAGCAAGCTGGCTCAGGAAAGTATCAGCCTAAGAAAATGAGAAATTAGGACCGGGTGTGTTGATGAAGGTACCCGGAACTAACCCCATCACAGATCGACTGGTCGGATCCTTGATCGCGCGCACTGACCCAGGAGTTTTATTGTAACGGATGTTACCCACGAACATCCCCGGTCTGGTTGGAGTGAGGGGGTCTGTCATCTGCCTGTCCAAAAAGATCATGTTGAACCACGCAAAAGGGAAATGACGCTTCATAATAGGGATATGAATTGGCATCTCGTCCAGATTAAAATCCCAACTCTCAGAAATATCCAGCACTCGGGAGTTTTTTATGATCAACGCATCCCCAAAGAGGAAGACCGACCTCAGATGCTTCCCATTTAGCTTCCCGGAGCTCATTATGTCACTAAGGAATTCGAAAGATTGAACCCTGATAACATTTAGTCGCTCCAAAGGCTCATTAACAAGGAGCTGCTCTGACACTTGACGAACTAAATCGTCCCGTCGTACATCCATGGCAAGTTGATTCGAGCCAACCAGAAGTTTCTCCGCAGGATTTACTGGCAGATTCACTGAAGAGAGACGAAAGAAATAAGATTAGAAGATAGTCAAAACAAGAAGCATTTGAAAGATCATTTAAGCCTATGCAGCTCGGGTCATTACAGCCTCATGCGGCTCAGAACCAGATGAGTCTATGCGGTTCTGTTTATCATAGCCTTATGCGGCTCCGAGTCAGACAAGTCCATACAAATAAAGTTCAGATGAGCTTATGAAGCTTCTGCGATTTGGGTTCAGAAGGGCCTATGCGGTTCAAGGTTCACATGGACTCAACAGACGAACCTAGGCGCTGATGCGACTCGGATTCAGGTGAGACTATGCGGTTTAAAGTCCACGCGGACTCATGCGGCCCTGAACAGACAGACTCATGCGGTTCAAGTTAAGTACGCTTATGCGATCCAGATTCATATGAACTGATGCGGCTACAAGCAGATGAGCTTATGCGGTTCAAAAGTGAACTACGCTCATGCGGCCCTAACCGAAAATATATATGCGGTTCAGATCGAGTATGACAAGCCCATGCGGCCCTCTGGGCGAAGTGCTTATGCGGTCATATCGACGAACCTCGTACATGTGGCTTATGCATAAATTATGTAGCAGAGCCATGGCAGTTAGGGTTCTAAGGCAACGCCCTTACCAGCAATAGGTGGATAAACGTCGGAATGAAGAGAGTGAACAGCGGTCGGCGGAGGAGTAGCCACGTTCGTCGCCGCAGTCGCCGCAGAAGCGACCGCCTTGCCCTTCGCAGCCTTCGACACAGCAACCTTCTTGGGAGCTATAGATGCTTGGGAGAGAAAGGAGTTAGAACAGCAAAAGATCGAAGAAAGCAAAGAAGATTCTCCAGAACGAAAGTGTTTCTATTTATAGACAAGGAAGGAATGCCTCGATTCGCGTGCAATATGATGACCGACTCTTCGGTCATCGAGGCAAAATGGCTGAATAATAGCCTGACTCTTGGGATCCTGGCCCAAAAAGCGGCTCTTAAAATCTGACAGCAAATCAAGAACATTAAATGCAGAAGATTTACAAAAGATTTGCACACGTGGCAAGAAGCTCATACGGCCAAACAGCCCATGCGATTCAGAGAGTTATGCGGCTGAGGTAATCATGCGGCTAGGACAGAATACATCTATGTGGCTCTCGCATGACCATGCTTTTTATTCAAAGTATTTCAATTTTGCAAATTGAAAACTTTGAAGGGGGTCTTGTAGAAGCATGAAAAAGAAGAGAAAAATGATCCATGCGGCCAAAGAGCCTCATGCGGCTCGAAGGGCCCATGCGGCTCAGGAGTTCCATGCGGCTCAAACACATAGGCAACTCGATTAAACTCCATGCGGCCCACAGAGAGAGGCCACGTGGCCTTCAAAGCAGCTGTGCTCAACGTCTGGACGCATTTAATGCTCTGACGGCTGACAGACCTGACAGATGACAACCCTGACATAAAGTAATCATGATGACTGACACAAGAGCACTATCTTCCTAGAGAACTGGAGAAAATCTTCGCAGACGTGGCACTGTCCACCAAGCTTCGAGGCAAGTCTATGCGGCCAGACTAGACGAGTTCATGCGGCCAGTGCAGAGAAACCTATGCGATTCAGCCATGAAGGTCCCCCATGCGGTTCGGCCATGAAGACTCTCATACAGCTCGGCCATGAAGACCCCCATGCGGCTCGGTCATGAACATATTCATGCGGCTCGGTCATGACAACCTTTATGCGGTTCGAGTATAGGGACTATTCATGCGGCTCGGTCATGAAATCTTTCATGCGACTTGGTCATGACGACCTTCATGCGGCCCAAATATGAACACCCCTCATGTGGCTCAACAATGATGACAGGGCACGTGTCCTAAAGATAGTCAAATTTTGGGTCAGATCTCAATAATTTGGGACACATGGCAAGAGAATGAATTAAATTGATTCATTTAGATTTGCGGACATCAGCAAATCATCATGATGGGGATTTATTGCAATCAACATTAATTACTGACATAATTTGGCATAATCCTCATTAATGGCCCAGATCCTTCACGCTCAAGATTAATGGCCCAGATTGATCATTTACCAGGCCGCTGCCACTTTGAGAATGGGCAATCATTGCAAATCCTAATAATGCCCCCCCCCACTATTATAAATAGCAAGGTACCATTCCCTTGCAAGAAGAGGCTTCTCCTAATAATCAGAAAGAAAATACACAGAGATCAATCTAGAGAGAGAGAAGCCAGAAGAGCAATACGAGGAGAGCAAGAAGAGAATTTCTTCGTCATCGTCAAGCATCTCGTCACAGGAGCCAAGGCTACATCCGATCGTCCAAGGAGTAAGGCAGAGCTGCCGTCGCTATCCCGAGCCTCTACCGTCACCCCCCAGAATCAAAAATAAACAATTGTACTTAGATTGTTGTACCTAGGTTTTTGTCTCTAGGCTTTCTTTGTACAAGCAAGTTTGTAACGTGAAGTAAAAGTCCAGTCCTCCCATAAAACTGTTCTGCTCTTTTATATTTCATGGCAAACAATCACCAGTATGCTGATATACTGACCCACCATCAGTCTGTATGCAGGTGCACTATGCATCGAAAAGGATAGTCCGAAGCGATAGCCCGAGCCTCATCCTCAGGAGCCAGAAATCAGAAGAGATGCCAAGAGATGACGTCTGTTACAAAGAGTTTGGTTTTGTATATAAATGGATATAATATATGGGAACGGGATCATTGTTATCTGTAAAGTTCTGAGAGAATCGAGAGCTTGTAATCTGTTCAAATGAAATCAATAAAGAGAATTATTTCTTGTTATCATTGTGTTCAATACATGTATTCTGAAATATATCCGTTGCTGCTTCAATTATCTGCGATACGTTCCGCTGCGTATTGTCAATCTTGTCTTGTTACAGGTCTTGGCCTTGTGCAAGCGCAACTTAGGCTTGTACGGTATCACGTCTTAGCGAGGACGAACGGTCCCAAAGGGTCTGAAGCGAGGACGAAAGGACTCTGCGGGATCGGGGCATGACAGAATGGTATCAGAGTAACACGATCCTCTGGCCAATTGATTTGATTGAATTTAAAGATATTCTTCTGACCAAAATTTACTTGTCTGCTTGATATCTATCATCAATGAGATGAACGTTCTATACAATAAGTCCGTAAATATTTTTATGATGCCGACAAATGTTTTATCGATTAGATTGATTGAGATTGAAATGCTTGATTGAACAAGAGTTTTGATATGATCTGAATTATGATTTCATGGATTGATGATGGTGAAGGATGAGGACTATCGCTGCTAAGGATATCGTAAGTTTCTCCTTAAGTTTCGAGGACGAAACTTCTTTTCGGTGGGTAATTATGTAGTGCCCCGCTCCGCGAAGGCACTAGATAGACAGAAAGATCGGATTGCTGGCTCTGCAACAGAAGACAATTGATCTGGGTGAGTGGACGAAGTCTCATTTGCTGATCCGCTTACGCCTAATAAGAATCAGAGTTTTTGATTGAATGCTATTGTTAATAACAAGATAGTAAATCATTGAGTATGCTTTAAGAGAATCCATATGTTGCCATGCTAAGAACAAGAAAAGAGATAACCTGTATGCTAAGAAGAATTGTTGCCTGTTAATAAGAAACAAACTGATGCCTGTATGCTAATATAGAGATGATGTCTTTAATCAAAAAGAACTATTGCCATTCTTAGTAAGAAAAGAAAAAAAAGAATATTTACATGTCCCTGAATAGAGTATGATTATCAAGAGTAGATTCATGCTTGTTGTTATCATGCTTGCTTAAACAGAGATTGTTTATATTTTCCTCGATTGTTGCTACAGAGAAAGAGATAAACAGAGAAAGCACATTTTGCTGTTAAAAGAGATGATACGGCTTGTCCGTATAGAGAAAAGAGTAGAGCTATTGGCTCGATACATGAAAAAGAAGAAGATGAATATGTTTGTAAGTTGCTTGATTGATGCATGATTATTTATATGATAGTTGCATTTGTATTGGTCTAGACGGCTTATGCACAAGTGGTAGTCTCTCGACGATTCTGGGGGCACCCGGAGTCGATCGGCCTAGGAGAGAACAGGACACCTGGGGCTAGAAGTCCCCGCAATAAGAGGGGGTGTCAGTATATTAGTAGTTGGGCAAGAAGTTTCGACTGCTAATATGGGTATTGCCCATGGACCACAAGAGTTATTGTCATGCTGCATATTGATAAGAGTTAAAAGAATGTTTTGCTAAGAGCTAACCATACAGAGACGAACATGAAATGACAATGTTGGATTTATAATGTTTATGCTAATCCTTGTCTTGTGCAGGGATGGACGGTCGGCTATGGTAAGAATCACTGAAAAAGTGATACACATGTATTGCTTGAGTTGCTATATGAATTGCTTGAAAAGATTAATCTGTTACCAAGAAGTGTTATGTTCCACTAAAGAAAAGATGTAATATCATGCTTGTAATCTGACCCTAAGATTGTCTTGAACAAGAGAAAAGAATGCTAAAGATGTTGTCCCTAATAAAATAATATGCTCATGAAACACGCTGCGTACAGCACAAATGAATAGTCATCGTGCTAGAATTGAATAGTCCCTTGTATGCTTGAATTGAGATGGATTTGAAATGTTGGCTTTTCAAAGATGTTTTCAAAAGAATGTAAACTGACTCTATATGCATGAAATGAATATAGGTAAAAAGTAGCAAGATCACATCACAAAAAATATTTTTTCACTAAATGAACAGTGATCATTTCAGACAAATGTAGCTCTTTGCTCACAATCATCAGTATGCTTATATACTGACCCACCATCAGTCTGCATGCAGGTGCACTATGCATCGAAAAGGATAGTCCAAAGCGATAGCCCGAGCCTCATCCTCAGGAGCCAAAAATCAGAAGAGATGCCAAGAGATGACATCTGTTATAAAGAGTTTGGTTTTGTATATAAAGGGATGTAATGTATGGGAACGGGATCATTGTAATCTGTAAAGTTCTGAAAGAATGTATATTGTATCAGAGATAATCGAGAGCTTATAATCTGTTCAAATGAAATCAATAAAGAGAATTGTTTCTTGTTACCATTGTATTCAATACATGTATTCTGAAATATGTTCGCTGCTACTTCAATTATCTATGATATGTTCCGCTACGTATTATCAATCTTGTCTTGTTACAGGTCTTGGCCTTGTGCAAGCGCAACTTAGGCTTGCACGGCATCACGCCTTAACGAGGACGAACGGCCCCAAAGAGTCCAAAGCGAGGACGAAAGGCCTCTGCGGGATCGGGGCATGATAGCACGCCTGAGACTCCTTGATGTGGGCGTATAGTATGGATCCAGAGAGCCTGGACGCATAGCCTTGGGCGCATGGCTTTGGATGCCTAGCCTGCTGAAGACAAAAGTGTTCTGGTTGGGGCTATGTGCCCAAATATTCCCTTGGGCACATGGCCTTGGGTGCATGTCTGGTGGAGCAGCGCTGCTTTATTCCAGTTTTGCCTCCTTCGTTTGTGAGCCTCGCTGGGTTTGGCCAGAGTGTCGCACACCCCGATTCTTGGCATCGTAGTATTTTCCTTTGCCAAGTCTCGGGTGTTGAACACCCTATTGTTGGTTGTACAGGGAAGAAGTTACTGGGCTAGTAGAGCCGGGAACGGTGTGATCCTTCTTCGTTTGGGGAACTTCTGCGACGGAGTTATGCGCCCATGTGACAGAGTCCTCCAGTTGCATATCTGCTATGACACTAGCAGGATATGTACAGCGAGCCTTCGGAAGCCAAGTCTTGCGAGACTTATTTGGCTTCGCTAATTTTGAGGGAGTAGAGCCATCCCTCGAGAGCATCTCTTCGAACGCCTACTGATCGAACTTAACGATCAACATCTTCTGAGTGCTTCCCACTTTGTCGGTATCGGATTGCGTCACCACCTTCTCATCGTAGGAAAAGGTAGTCCCCAACAGAGTCGCTATTTTTGTGGATGCACACAAAAAATAAGAAGAAAATGCTGTCTTTTTTTTATTGGCACAAGGTACCACAAATCGAGTACGCCTGAGAGATCCTGTGCTGAGGATCTCCGAGTACAAAAAAATTCTAGGGAATGGGACGATGGAGATCGAGCAGCAGTTGCTCCTTTACTCCATTGACACTTCGATTACAAAAGTGGGAAAAAACCTAAGAAAATTGCTAACTCTCGGCTCACTGGCAAGAAGTGCAGCAATTTGGCTCTTGAAAATGCTCTTTATTATGTCTTTTGAAGAGGGATGAGGCCCCCCTTTTATAGTCGTTCTTGAGCTGGAATGATGTTATGCGTCCACATGAGGAAACACGCTGGTTTTTATGTAGGCGCATGGTCCTGCTTTGGGCGCATAGGATATAGGCACATACAGGCTGCGAGATCGTGGGTTGGTCGTGGTGTTGATGTGGTCGCATGTTTCGGTGCATGACTGTTCGTGGAGATTGACGTGGCCGTGTACTTCGGTGCACGTTTTGATCATGGCTTTGACTGAGTCAGGCTTGGGCGCATAGCCGTGTCTCAGGCTATGCGCCCTCCTTTCGGGGGAGCTAGTCTTGGGCGCATGAAATTTCACTGGCTGGGCACATAAAGCTTCACTGACTGGGCGTATGGAGCTTCATTAACTGGGTGCATGGAGCTTTACTAACTAGCCGCATAGAGCTTCACTGACTTGGGCACATGGAGCTTCACTGGCTTGGGCGCATGGGGCTTCATTTGCTAAAAAAATTTCATGCTTCTACAAAGCTGAGTTGAATTTTATATATACGTGCTCTCATTGATATTTAATAGTCTTACCAGATGGCACCTAAGACCCGAGGATCTCGCTTGAGGGAGGCACAGATGGCTGCTCCAGAGGGCAGTTCCACCGAGAGAGCTGCTCCAGAAGCGATTCCTAAAGCCGAGAGAGCTGTGAAAGAGGAGGTGGCACCAGAGGGCAGTTCCACCGGGAGTTTCAGTCATCTATCTCCTCTGGATATTGATCTGGCTGCCGTAGATTCTACTTATGCGCGCTTGCTGTGGGAGTTCTATCTGCCCCAGTATAGACGACAGTAGATACATATATTGACTGGATTTGTTTCCAGAAGACTTATTCCTGACAACCGATATTTGATGGGTATTTATTTTGATGGATATATCTCCTCTGGATATTGTGATAGATATTTATTTTGATGGATATGTCTCCTTTGGATATTGTGATAGATATTTGTTTTTTGGTGTGTGATGTATATTAGTTTGTGTGATGTGTGATGCATATTGTGATGTATATTGGTTTGTGTGATGTGTGATGTGTGATGCATATTGTGATGTTCCGAGAGGCTTGAGGAGACGACCAATTATTTTTTGTCTATTCTGGATTATATTGTGCGTGCCGGTGTTGAGTGTTCCACCGAAGGGGTCGGCAAACCCAGGGATTAGATTCTGTATTTTGGATTGGATTCGGTATTTTGGATTGTATATTTGCATTTTGGATTCTGTTTTTTTCAAATTAGCGACGTTTTTATACGTCGCTGAAAATGTCGCTAAATTGTTGACTTAGCAAACAATCTGATGCCCCCACATCGTTGCAAAAATGTCGCTAATGTGTCGCTAATCGGCGACCACAAGGAAACGTCACAAATAACGTCGCTATTTAGCGACGTTATGACCGTCGCTAACTTACGTCGCCATACGACGTTTTCTCGATTAGCGACACGCTTTTTTCTGTCGTTTCCAAAACGTCGCTAAAAACGTTGCTAACTTAAGTTAGCAACATTTTGGCCGAGATTAGCGACATTTATAAACGTCACTAATCTGACAAATTTTTGTAGTGCACCCACACAGTTTCCATGTACAGGCACAGGTAGAAGCTCGTTGGCGCAGAGCTCGCTTGGATGCGTCGAGGCACGGAGTTCCTTGACGTCTCGAGGCGTGCGACCACTTGGAGTCAGAACTTATACGAGATATAATGTATGGACATCGCCTATCTGAAGCATCCGCCACTTGCAGTCTTGAAGCTTGTATTGAAAAGTGAGAGAGAGAGTAGAGTGACTTGTAATATGAGAGAAAAGTGAGCCTGAGTGAATATAATATTGGCTACGCGCCTTTGTAATCTTATGTTTCAAATTTTAATAAAGACTTTGATTTTGTTTCAATACTTGTGTTGCCTTGTACATTCAATGTTTCTGCTTGGGACTTCTGTGCGACGACCCCATCGCAAGCCACTGTAATCGGCCGTTATGGAACCTGCCTTGCGTAAGCGCAATCTAGGCTCATGCGATCACGCATTAGCGAGGACGATCGGTCCTACGGGACTGGGGCGTGATAGGTGTTGCTTGGTCGGAGGAGGAGGCATTGGCTGCCCGAGATAGGTTATGGGTGGTGATCGGTGAACAGGGGCCACGGTGGTGAGGGTAGAAGTCAAGGCTGCTGTGGCCGTGGTGACCATAGTGTTGTTAGTTGCTACGGAGATGGTCTAGACCAGGGGGCGATCGGGAAATCGGTGAGGTGGTGCCATGGATGAGCTCGGGTGAAGTCAGGGACAAGGCGATGCAGTCGTCGGTGAGGCGGCGTGCTGGTGGAAGGATCGACCAATAATTAGATTTAGGGTTAGGGATTCTGGATTGGAAATTGTGTCGGGATTACGAAGGGTATCTGGTATGTCGGATACGATAGGAAGATGTATATGTAATAGAAAGCAGGAAATAATGGAATGGTATGATGCACGACACAAAAATGAGGATGATGATTGGTTTGAGAAATTTTTATTGTGGAGAAAAATAGAGGAATCCTCCTTTATATATAGGAGTTAGGGACTCCCTAATTAGGAAAGACTTAGGATTTGATAAATTAAATCTTCCATGGGTTAAATCAATCCATTAGATTGATTGGATTTCAATAATAGACTAACCAAAACCATACTTCATATAATATTTATCACATAATATTTTCTAAATTCTAACTTAAAGATATTTGATAATATAATGTAATAAGTTTAAAAATATATCTTTTTATAAAATAAAATAAAATTGTAAAATAGTTTGGTAAATTCCTTCAAATTTTAAATTTTATTTTCTCACTATAAAATATTTAAATAAATAAATAATTTAAATTCGATAAGTGGGCTTATGACTAGAAACTATACATGAACTAGAATGACAGGAATAAACATGCATAATACTGTACACGTTGGCAATGTATACTTGTATGTCTCCTGCAATATTGTAAACTACTGTCTTACTCCAAGATCCTCGCTCACTCCGTCACGTACACTAATCATAATGTCACTCCCGTTTTCCGTTATACGTATTTTCAGTATACGTGTACGATTTTTTGACGTTTGTCAGGTGACCCGTAATTAGACTTATCTTGCTTAGCCTGATCTTGGTTTATCTTGCCTTGGTTTATTTAGTTTGGTTCAACTTGGTTTAGCTTGCTTGGTTTGGTTTGAGATGGTGAGGCTTACTATAAAAGTCAACTCCACTCTCTCTCCTCTATTTATTTCCCATTAACTCATTTTTTCCATTACTCCTCTCCACCCACCAAGAAACCTTAGGCAAGTTGAACTTGCTTTATGATGGATCTCAAATTTTATTGTTCCATTGTCTTGTCCTCTTGATTCTGAGCCTCTTTAGAACTTGGAGTTCTTGGTTTAGATGAAGGGATTTTTGTAGATCTAAGTTTATAACATTTCTCGGTTTTTTTGGTTTTGATCTCTTTAACTTCATTATTTTCAAGATCTAATGGTCCTATGTTGTAGGAAGTTTGATTCTACACAATTTAGATCCTTTAAAGTCCCGATTTTGACTTAAATCGAGGGATATATGGCCTTTCTAAATTTATGGTTTTACATGAACTTAGAGGCTGTTCGGGGAAGATGAACAGTACATGCGCCAGTCTGTGGGCGCATAGCCTGTGGGTGTATAGCCTTTGGGCGCATAGCCTTTGGGCGCATACCCTGTGGGCGCACATGCTATGGGCGCATATCCTTTGGGCGCATACCCTTTGGGCGCATAGCCTATGGGCGCATACCCTGTGGGCGCATAGCCTTTGGGCGCATAGCCTATGGGCGCATACCCTATGGGCGCATACCCTGTGGGCGCATAGCCTTTGGGCGCATAGCCTATGGGCGCATACCCTTTGGGCGCATAGCCTATGGGCGCATACCCTGTGGGCGCATAGCCTTTGGGTGCATAGCCTATGGGTGCATACCCTGTGGGCGCATAGCCTATGGGTGCATACCCTATGGGCGCATAGCCTATGGACGTATACCCTGTGGGCGCATAGCCTTTGGGCGCATAGCCTATGGGCGCATGCTCTGTGGGCGCATACCCTATGGGCGCATGCTGACCCTGGGCACATGTTGTACATGGCAACCCTTTTACCCCTTGCGCCATTTCTTGCCAGTATAATTCTTGTTGTATTTATCCATGCTTGTTCCCATGGTCCTTAGTATAATGTTGTGATCTTTGATCGTACCCTTCACTTGACTGGCCCAGTGACTACCCGACTTAATAACTTGTTGAGCTTGATAGGGCTCGAACTTGATAGGATTTGACTGGACTTGATATGAACCCGATTTGATAAAAAGAGTCCGTCTGGATAACTCATGATAGTGGCCCGTCGAGGCGCACTCTTGACAAGAACTCATGATATGACAAGTAACTCGATATGACATGAATAACCTTGATAGTGGCCCGCCGAGGCGCACTCTTGACAAGTAATCTTGACAAGTAACAAGTAACCTAACATGACATGTAAGCCTTGAATGCTGTTGTGGTGGCTATCTCAACTTGCTAAGTAACTCTTATCTTGACACCGTGGATGATTATGCATGTACAAGCTATATGTCTCATCTTGCATCATGTCTAGGACATGGATTCCTGATTACTACGGTCAGGGATTCATACTGAATCTGACTAGGTTAATGACTAGATGGATCAAGTAGTTCATAAGGAGATTTTCCAGTCACAGGCAATTCCTGTGGACGCATAGCCTATGGGCGCATACCCTGTGGGCGCATAGACTTTGGGCATATACCCTATGGGTGCATATCCTTTGGGCGCATACCCTTTGGGCGCATAGCCTAAGGGCGCATACCCTTTGGGCGCATACCCTTTGGGCGCATAGCTACCCTGTAGATGCATAGCCTATGGACGCATTCCCTTTGGGCGCATAGCCTATGGGCGCATACCCTATGGGTGCATATCCTGTGGGCGCATAGCCTTTGGACGCATAGCCTATGGGCGCATACCCTGTAGGCGCATACCCTGTGGGCGCATAGCCTTTGGGAACATAGCCTAGGGGAACATACCCTATGGGCGCATAGCCTATCGGCGCATGCTCTGTGGGCGCATACCTTATGGGCGCATGCTGACCCTGGGCGCATGTTGTCCATGGTAACCCTTTTACCCCTTACGCTATTTCTTGCCAGGATAATTCTTGTTGCATTTATCCATGCTTGTCATCATGGTCCTTAGTATAATGTTGTGATCTTTACTCGTACCCTTCACTTGACTAGCCCAGTGACTACCCGACTTAATAACTTGTTGAGCTTGATAGGGCTCGGACATGATAGGATTTGACTGGACTTGATATGAACCCGATTTGATAAAAAGAGCCCGTCTGGATAACTCATGATAGTGGCCCGTCGAGGCGCACTCTTGACAAGCACTTATGATATGACAAGTAACTCGATATGACATGAATAACCTTGATAGTGGTCCGCCGAGGCACACTCTTGACAAGTAATCTTGACAAGTAACAAGTAATATAACATGACATGTAAGCCTTGAATGTTGTTGCGACGGCTATCTCAACTTGCTAAGTAACACTTATATTGACACCGTGGATGATTGTGCATGTACAAGCTACATGTCTCATCTTGCATCATGTCTAGGACATAGATTCCTGATTACCATGGCCAGGGATTCATACTGAATCTGACTAGGTTAATGACTAGATGGATCAAGTAGTTTATAAGGAGATTTTCCAGTCACAAGCAATTTCGTTATCTGAGCGCCTTAAGTGGACTTGTAGCCTGCCGTCGAGTAGGGCGCATTTCCAGTACACTATCATGTGTTGCACCTTCAAGTCACCTAATCAACTCTCTCAACCTGCATCAGGATAACATGGATAGTCTGCAGGACTTGTGACTATTGGAACATCTCATTGCATCTTACTAGTAATTAGGCTTGTGACAACCCTAGTTAGTTAAAGTATCAAGCCGGACTCATTGCTTGGCCGTAAACTTATGAATGGAGCCTAGTCTAGTCTTGTTTAGACAATACCAGTTATGATTACTTCAGTGCATTACTGTTTATGCTTTACTTTTAATGATAAAAGATCAGTGACTAAGTTTCGTTCAGGTGAAGAGTTACAACCCCGGTCCTTATTTGGTTTACGGGTTGTAACTTGGTTACCGGACTAGTCTCTTAGTTATCTTATCGTTTATGTAACCCCACCTTATCAATTTTAGGAAATTTTAAATATTTTTGAGGAATATATATATTCAAATTTGATTTTCTTATTTTAATTTCATGATTATGATTTATGGATTAGTTTTATTTAATTGGCATGGTTAGTTAATTAACTAACTATTTGGGAGTAACCAATCTAGAGTGGCCCCCAAGACTCTAACCATTTTCTAACAACTTTTTGGTGTGATTTGTAATTTATCAATTGTTGAATGCTAAACTGCAAATGATCCCATTTCCTTATTTTCTTATAAAAGCCAGAGAGAGAGAGAGAGAGCTATTTCACTCAACCAACAATTCCTTAGCCGAGCTCTTCACTCTCCTCTCCCCCAAATTTTTCCTTAACCCTAATTACTCCAGCGGCCGACGAGGTATATGGCGACGGCGACGATGGCGTGGCGCTCCACCACCGCGATGGCTAGAGTTCGATCCTCTCCGACAGTCGGCAACATCATTTCCCGACGGCGACAACACAGAGGTTCCCTCCACCTCGGCGAGCGGCGGTACGCTCATCCCCGCAACGATCGATGTTCTCCTCTGAACGACGACGACTGCACCGATCTCCGACGATGAATCGAGATCCAGATCGGGATCGATCGGCCGATCCTCTTCTTCGACGAATCTTGGGGCAAGGTTATATAGCTACACGAGCGCTCCACCGCGACAGCTGCGAGGACGGTGCGGTGCTCTCGACAACAAGCAACTGGCCATTTTTACGGTGATCATCGGTGACTCGACGGCTCGACACGAGGACATTTAAGCTGTGAGTTCTTCCTTCCATTCTTGCAACGATGCGTTGTTTGTTTGGCTCTTGATAATTGATTTTTTGAATTCTTGCTTGATTGAGTTTCATCAGTGATTTCAAAATCGGATGGGATTTTGTGGATCAAATCAAGAGGTGTCTTAATCTGTAGTTAATTGGTAAGATCTGGTGACTTCTAGTCATGTTTTCCATGAATTTCTCAAGAGAATTTTAGAGGAAATTGTGTTCTAGTTCTCTTTCTAATTCGTCTTCAACGTTTTGATGTAATGTCACAGAGGAGCTCGAGGACCGTATCGGGACACAAGACGTTCGTATCCGACACATCTGGATCGAGTCCTCGTTTAGGAGAAGCTTTTCTTCAGGTAAACTTCTTTTAACTCGATGCTATGGAATTTATTGCTGCGGTTTATAATGTTATAGCGTGCCCAGGGAGTGGTGTGGTGTTCGCATGTGCGTGACTATCTCTGTTCGTGTTCAACCCTTCAGGCGTGTCCAGTTCGCGTGTGTATCCTAAGCTATGTGTGTCTAATCTGGTGCATGGGATCGAATGGGGTTAGCAGTAATGATTTGGTGTTGGGTTTTGATGTCCTTCCTGGGCTCTGCAGCTTCTCTCTAATATTTGAACTACAAGGGATGGGGATGTAGCCGTTGGAATATATGTAACAGTCCCTACATTTGAATTTGTTAGCAGTTGTAGATTCCTTCATTATTATGTATAATTTCCCCTTAGCTTGGTTGCTTCCTGATTTGGTTAATTGGGTCTCATTAGTGGAAGTGTCGAGACTCCTTTATATTTGTTGTGTTTTCAAATACTCAAGTTGAGTTGTGTATTCATCATATTTTTTGTATAATTTCTTATATGGCTAGTTTTGCTGGAGGGGTGTGTGTGGCGTGTCCGGGATGGGAGTCGGCCATGGTGGGAAGGGAATTGAACCTGGGATTCAAACAGTAGAAATTTCTTTGTGTGTGTTCTATTAGTTAGCTTGTGTAAATAATTACTGCAATAGAGTTGTATATAATTCCATTCAATGTTGTGGGAGAAGTACTGGGCTATAGCTAGTTGAATTGGAGGGCCTTCAGATTCAAAGATGGAAAGTAATGGTACTTTTTGAGTATTTATGGGTTAGGCTATGTGTAGGTCGGCTAACTAACTGTGTATACATTTTTGAGTTCAGACTGTGACCTATGATATATTGAGTTGCATACAAAGGTTCTAAATTATGAGTTATGTATATGGATAGTGGATATACTGTGAGATGTGGTGCTGTTGGGTTGCACATATTTGGTAGTTTGGACTTTGCAGATTTAGCTATGAGTATTGCATGTGTTGGGCCATCAAGTTAATTACAATATCCAGCATATATATATATATATATATATATATATATATATATATATTGGGCCGAGATTAGTTAGTTTAGTAGCAATAGTTGTTGTTATCAGTTTGGCATTAATAAATTCTAAATATATATAGGTATACCCTTGGCTTAATAGGTGCTATGGTCTAACTATTTTATATAGTATTTTTGTTGTCGCCTATTTTATAGAAAATATTTACTATTGATGTTAGGTTCCTAATTGCTACCTAATTATTAGTATATTATTTTCTTACAAATTCTAGATGTATATATGTTAGTCAAATTGGAAGTTTATGGGTATAGTATTATTTGGCTAAGTTAGACTATATAGCCCACCTTGCTAATATATATATTTAATTTTCCATAAATGGTAAGTTTATAAGCTAAATGTTTATATAAGTAAATCATGGGTAGGTTAGCCAGTTCATCATAAATAACTAGTTTAGAAGCTAACCAAATTGTACATGTTACCAGGAGGACTTACAGATTTTCTTTCTAATCCCGATCACCCTGAGCAAGGCAAGTACATTCTATGGTCTTGTGCATTTACATTCATGTCTTGTACTTTTCATCTTGGACACGATATTACACGATATGGTCTTGTACTCTTGATTCATGTTCCATGTACTTTACTTGTGTCTGGGGAGGGAAAATACTACAGATGTGTGATCAAATCCGAGTTACAATTCATGTGAATAGCTTAGGCCTCGTACCGTGCACGCGGGCCCTAAGCCGTACCATTTCATGTTCCATGTTCTACCCAAGTCGATCACACACTCTGGATGTATTTCGATATATTGCACACGTCAGGTTTATTGTATATTTCATGTTCAGGCTTCATTTAAGGTTTCCTGTATTTCCTGTATTTACTTTTCAGTACTCATGTTCTTATTTCCCGTACTTTATGTTTCATGTTCTCCTGTACTCATTTTCATATCATGGTGTTCTTGTTCATTACCTAGAATTGTACTTTGCTCCGCTCCTGACTGGATATGTTGCATGTGTACTTGCAGGATATCATTCTACCATATGGGCCAGAGCCCGGGACATTAGCTGAGCAGGATGGAGACATGACTTAGCTAGAGGCTTCAGGTTTAGACTGTTTAGCTATACTCCTAGATATGGTTTTAGTGTTCATAACGTATTTCATTCCTGTTGACTTTGGTACCTTTACGTTATATAGTATTGTAGATTATGGTGATCTTTCTGGAAACGTTTTATAGATGCTGTGATTGTGCACATTCATGTTTATCTCGTTAGATTTTTCTAATTTGGTAAAGCTTACTTCGTTGTGTCTAACGACGAAGGCTGGGCGTGTCCGACTCGTGTCCGATTATTCGAGAGCGGGTCGTGACTGTTTATCACCCTATTTTTCCTAACTTCCATTTTCTTGTTATTATTTATGTCTTGTGATCTAATATGCTGGTTTAGTTCCTAAGTGAAGCCTCCCTTGTGGCACTTGCTCTTCTGGGTTCTGACCCAGCTGGTTTTGTATGGCCAGATTTCAGAGTAGCACCCAAGGATCTACCTGTCTTCCAGCCAGATGGTGAACACCAGACGTAATCCTGGCAACGAGTGGGTTCCTTCTTTTGCTCCACTGCTCTATTGTAAAGTATTCTTTTGGGGTATTTAGCCGCCGAACAAGTGCTAGCTCGTGTTGAATTTACATTCCTGTCTGCCTAAGGGCTGTAACATGATTGACAAATCCTAGGGTTGATCATGTATGACTTAAAACTCTTGTTAGTCTTCGCATTTTGTATGACTAGCTTCATGATCATCTGAATATGTAATATTTGGGACGCCTTACTTTGTATGTTTGATGATCTAACATCTTGTTATAATTAATTGCTTGCTTGAGATTGAGACACTATGCTTGTTCTTGACCATAAGAGACTGTTGGCTTGTAGTTAAACCCTCATGCATCTAGACAGTCGTGACCGTATATCGAGGTGGGTTACACTTCAATGTACGTAGCTGGCTGTGTCTGTCCCCCGCTCTCCAGTATTCTGGTTCTGGGGCGTGACACATAATAAAGTTACTATTAATGACATGCTTCGTTATACCTTACACAGACTTACCATATATATGTCCAATATATATACGACACTAATCCTATTAACTAGTCAACTCAATCTAACATATATAACATTAATTATATTTAATAAAGTAATTTTTTATACATTAAATTTTTTATAATTTATTATGGAAAAATATATTCAAATTTTTTATAATAATAAATAGTCTATTCTATCCATAGAAAAATAGGTACCATGTTCTCATATTGACCCGGCATAATATATATTGACATGGTTCATAGATTTGCTCCCGAAACAACAATTCTTTAATACATTTTAATTCTAGAAAAGTACCAATAAACAGATAAAAATATGTTCTTCATCAAAAAATGCACAACAATTATTTTGGAGTTGTCTCATGAAGTTCTGAAGCATATGGACACATAGAACTCATAATTTTTGGTGTTTCGATATTACGACGAAATGTCCATATTTTTAATAAATAGTAAATGAAACCAAAATGCTACAAAAGTATATACGTTGGACACCTGAGGAAGTCTAGTTTCTTACAAAAAAAAATATATGGACGGTCGAAATAGCCGAAAAGTGGATGAAAATTGGCTCGCAACAGAATTGATCTATTCTGGATATCTTTTCGTAGAACGGACGCCCCGGCTAAACCGTAAGAAATTGTGTGGGTGGCCAATTGGACATGAAAATAGACATATAGATCTTTCCATTACTTTTGGTTAACTAAAAAAAGAGATTGAAAAGTACAAGAAACCCTATATACAAAATAGCATACATGTTGTGAAGAATTTAGCACAAGTGTGATCGACTTCGGGTACTTTTCGTCCGTCTTACCGAGCAAATTAGGGGCTGAGGCTTATCGGAAAGGTGATGGGGTGTTAGGGGGGTGTCCTAAGGTCAAGATAAAGGTGGTAGAAGGGTTGGAAGTGGTAGGAAAGATAGATTTATGGTGGTTGGAATAAAAAGTGCGAAAATGAGAAAGTATAAAGGTGTCGCTCGGTTTGTATAGATTTTATATATAAAATCCATGAGAAATATTAAGAGGGAGGTGTTTAGGTGAAGGAGAGGGGTTGGAACGATTTAGAATTTGGTTTGGTGTGATTTGATTGCCTATTTAAAAGATATACAAACTTTTATCTCATAGGATTTAAATCGAGTCCAAAATAGGGAAGTTGTTATGAAGTTGGTTTAAATTAGATTTGAATTAATGTGATTGTACGCTAATTCATATAAATCAATCTAAAATATGTCTAATAGGTTAGGGTATCCTATAATAGCTCCATCGGTCCCTAGTTGGACTAGTTTTGGTTGGTAGAGTTTTTGTGATCGTTTTGAGTCCAATATGTCTATAAATATTTTAATTTTTGTGCCACTTAAAAATAAATAGCACATGTGAACCCAATTGAGCAGCACATCATTGACATGTGTATAGTAGGCTCAAAATATGTCAAAAACTATATATTGAATCAAAAAATTTGGACCGGGTTTAGCCTCAAATCGGTGTTGAAAAAATACATCGAAATTACGACGAGGGTAAACGACTTTTTTGACCCCAAAATTGCGCAATGAATATATAGTGCAAGGAAAAATGTATAAGTAAGACATGATATACCAAAATGAAGGTAGACTCGTCTAGAACACGAATATGCAACTTGTTTCGAGGAATTGGTCAATGTTGTGCTTCAAAAATTAAAGCTACGACAAAGCACCTATATAGCCATAATTAAAATTAAAATATGGTTTAATATATAAAAATCATATAAAAATAAATAAAAGAATCCCCAAAAATCAGGGTGCTTACACTATATGTAAACCATATAATAAGTTTAGTACTACAAACATGCTAAAAAATACAATAAAAGCAAACAAATAATTATACACCCTTCACTACCCCTAATCCTAGTAATTGCAAGCGTGATTGTCATATTCACTACCCCTCCTAGATGCATAATTACAAAATTCTTCCAATTTTCTTACTCCCCCCTCCATCACCCCCTCCCACAATGTAAAGAAGATAATTCTATTAGTTAATGCCAACTTCCACATTCAACCCGTTATGGTCATCTGCGGCGGATCACAACTAAGTTCTAAATGGCACATTATTGACCCATATCTTGTATTTCAGCTCCAAGATCCGTTCATGTAGCTCTTGCTTGACCCATTGCCTGCTCCTCCAGTCCTCCTCTTACTATGGCACACCGCTCCCACTCCCACCAATTTAATGTGCAATATGTAGTTTGAGAGAATCCTGCTAAATCTATGACTGGATCTAGCAGAGTCAAGAGTGATGTTTTTTTAGTTTATAATGACAACTTGAAATTGCTAGGTTTCTTGAGCCCAAGCCACACCTAATATCACATAGACAATTAAAAAATATTCCATTTGTTAGCATGATTATCATTTAAGCTTGAGTTATTTAGTAATATAGTTTCATATAATATTTGATATTATGGTTTGGGTCTTCATAGATCTCTAAATTGGAACAAATTTGGACGTCAATAATAAATGAGAGATCCATACTCTAATATTGGACATTTACCTACCCCTATATTATAAAGATCCAACTCTTGTATCAAATATTATTTTAGACCATATTAATAAATAGGGTGCGGCTATACGCACCCCATGACTTACTTAGCATACCCAAGTGCCAAGTACACCACATTTTAATTGATTAAAATTAGCATAAATGCTAAGTACACCCTATCAAATGACCAAAATATCCTTTTATATTCTAACATAAAACCTATCTATCATTTCTAAGCACACCCCAAATCATTCTAACCTCTCTACTCTCCTCTCTCCAACCGACCGGTCCCCTCTCCTCTCCGATCACCTCTGCTCCCAAGACCAATCCCAAGATCACTGCTAGGATTTTTTGCTTAGGATCACTGCTAGAATTTTTTGAATCCCTTCAATCGTATGAAAACGAAACAAATTTTGATTTTTTTTTTTGGGTTTTTACGGTTCTGTTCGAGCCTGGTTTGTCGAGCGCTCGGACTGGAGTTCGACCTATGACAGTCGAACTTCTTTGATAACGTTCGACCAAAGTTGGTCGAACGAAAAATTAAATAAAAAAACACAATGTTCGACCACAACTAGTTGGACAAAGCTCTACTGTTCGACCATTACAGTCGAACTGCCCTATATATGTTCGACTTTCCTCGATCGAACATGTTTTGTTCAATTCGACCAGTCGAACAGAACATGTAATGTTCGGCCGACACAGGTCGAGCAGACAGTGTTTCGTTCGACCTGTGTTGATCGTGCTTATCGCGATTTTTTTTTGGTTCAATGATTCACATACAGTGCTTCAAACCGAGAAAGAAGGATTGTGTCTTTGAAGTGGACTTGCTTCCTCCATGATGCCTTATTCACAATTTCAAAGTATGATTTTTCTAGGATTTTGTGGTTGAGTTGGAGAAGAATGTGAAAATAAAAGAAGGAAGAAGAAAGAGGATGGTGGGGTGTGATAGGAAGGTCATATGGATATATGAGTCTTTTAACATTAATCTAATTTTTAACTTAAATTATACGGGGGTGTGCTTAGAAAGTTGGTGGGTATAGCCGCACCCTAATAAATAAGAGAAATTTTGAGTGGCACCCCACTTTTGTTTACCATATTTACAGTGCACCCCACAAGTTTACAACAATGTAAGGTACCCCCCACTTTTGACGGTTTCCGTCCCCAACTTATGGTCAACCCCCTTGACCATTTTTTTGACCAAAATATCCCTGTCTTCTTTTGCGTATCCCCCTATGTTTTCAGTGTCTGCCCCCTCCCCGCCGTCGGCGTGCCTCCGCCGCCTCCCTTCGCCGGGCCCTAGCGCCGCCCCCCCTCCCCGACCTCGCCGCAGGAGATCCACGCGCACAGCCGCTCGTGTCCCCGCGGGTCGTCGTGTTCGTCGACACCGAGTGCTTCAGCGACGGGGGGGGGGGGGGGGGGGGGGGGCTCGTTCCGCCGGAGCTTCGCCGGCGGCCTCGAGTTCTACTGGGGAGGGGGGTCGGCGAGGTCGGGGAGGGGGGGGGCGGCGAGGTCGGCGAGGTCGGGGAGGGGGGGCAGCAAGGTCGAGGGGGGGGGGGGCGCAGCAGCGGCGAGGGGGGGGGGCAGACACGGTGAAGAAGACAACATGTCGGGAGTATTTTTGTCAAAAAATTTGGGTCAACCCAGTTGACCGTCCATATTGGATGGAAAACGTCAAAAGTGAAGGATATCTTACATTGTTGTAAATTTGTGAGATGCACTGTAAATATGATAAACAAAAGTGGGGTGCCATTCAAAATTTCTCAGTAAATAATCCTTAAAGCTTTGATCGAGTCGGTCCAATGTAAATATAGGTCCGGAAAATATAACTTAGCAGCAAATCTATAAAATCAGGAATTTCAGTGCCCTAATTTGATTGGCACCCCAACCCATCTCCTACTTCTTCTCGTCTCTCCAAATCATCCAAAAACCCTAACCCATAAATAGTTATATTCTCCATCTCCGGTGGTTCACTCCACATCTCTCGAGTAAGTTGTCAATTTCTTTCTTTCTTTTGTTTATTTTTATTTTTTTTTTAAAAATTCTTGCTAACCCTAACTTCTTGTTCCACCCATGCTCTTCTTCTTCTTTGCAGAATCCAAGTTGCTGCTCATGGGTCGTGACGAGGAAGGCGTTCATGGTGACGAGAGGATGATGGTGATAGATTCAGAGGAGAACGATGGTGAGTTGCCGAGGAGTAGCAGGACCGGAAGGTCTAGAAAGCACAGCAAGGACAGAGATGGATCCAAGGAGAGAGAAAAGGATGAGTTCTCGGAGAGACGAAAGGAGGTTAGGTCGGAGGCGGAGGAGGTGGTGGTGGAGGCGGAGGAGGAGCGGCATCGCGATAAAGAAAGGAGGAGGAAGAGGGAGAAGGACAACAAGGATAGAGGGAAAGATTACGATCACAGAGAGCCTGCCGATTACGACAAGGGGAAGGATAGAGACAGAGGAAGGGAGTCCTATAGGGATAGAGATCACGAGCGCGGGAAGGAGCGTCACGACCTTGCTAGAGACCGAGACAAGGATCACGATAGGGGGAGGGACAGGGACAAAGATCGAGATAGGTTGAAGCACAAGGAGAAGGAGAAGGAGAAGGAGAAGGAGAAACATAGGGATCATAGGGACAACAAGGACTACGTCGGTAGACACAAGGATAAGGGCAAGTCCAGGGAGAAGGAATCCCATAGAGCGAAGGACAGAGAAAGTGACAGGAGGGGCAAAGAATGCGACAAGGACGGGAGGGCAAAGCCAGATACTGTAGATACTCTAGACGGTGGTGGAATTGTTGCAAAGAGGGCAGACGAAGTCGAAGACAAAGGTTCCAAGGATCGTGACGAGAAGCCATCTGGGTCGGTGTCAACTTCCGAGCTTGAAGAGCGATTGCTCAGGTAAGCATTACTTCTTCCAGTCTTGAAAGTTGTATTTTGCCATGAGCTTCTTCATTCACTGTCTTACTCATATATAATGTTATTGTGATGGAAATCTTAAGTAGATTATGTTGATACTCTATTGTTTAGGCATGTATTACGCAGTTTATCATATATAGGAATTGAACCGGTGACTATTATGATTATCTACACAGAAATTTATGCACGGTTCATAGAACAACATAAATTGGGGGTAGGTGGTAATATTAGTCACTTTGTGTTGAGTCCTAAATTCTGTAGCATTGTGGCTTGTTAAAAGGTCAAGTCAATAACTTGTTTCTGCTCAAAGACGTCTTCATTGAATAACCTGCTCATTATGTCGCGGATTTTGTGTTTTTGCCTACAATTTGACTCGTGCGGCGCACAAGCTTCCTACTTGAAGATCCGTTCCAGCCTTCCCCAAACGTTTAGCTAGATCGCTAAGGCGAGAATGAGAACAATGTGGAGCAAAAGAGATTTTGGAAGATTGAAAACTTCGCTATACTATAGAATTTACAACTTCTTGGGTGGTGAGGAACAAATGAGCCCCCCACTTATTTATAAGGCCTCAATTGACTTATATGAAGCTTCTGGAATCATAATATTCCAGGGATTGTTCCAGGTCCTAGATATTTTATAAGGAAGTCTCTAGAACATTTAGAAGGCTGTGGAGACTTCATGAATCTTCAAGAAGACTCCACCACATTCCACCATATTCTAGAAGAATGGAAGTTTCTAGCAAAACCTCTGTCCGTAGAGGCTTATGTAGATCTGTCTCGGTAGGGCAAAAAACCTTGAGCGTGGCACTCTCCGCCTATTTCGACCCCTCGTCGACGGGTATGCCAAGTCTCGGGACGACGTATGGTCGCTGCGCATCGTCCCTTCTTCGTGCGTCTCATGCGGCACTTTCCAGACTTGCCACCTTTTCTTCAAGATCGGAAGCAAACTGGTTCGCCGCACCAACTTTGACCTTGGTCCGTACCCTCCTTGGCACAGAAAGATACTCGTGCGGGCTGTTAGGTCGTCAGTCTACCTTATTTCGTGGCCGCACATAGTTCTTGACACCTCTGCGCATGCCAAGTCCTATTGCAACTCTGTCGACCCGAACGCCTACCACGAGCTTTGAGCAACTCCTTGCACGAGCTATTCCACTTTGTCGTCTTTGCCTCCTTGCGGTCCACGACGTGCTCCTCTGCACTCGTGCTCAGCTTGGTAGCACGATCCACTTCCCTCCGTGGAAGTGACTCATAGGGACACCCCTTTGCAATACCCCGGATCTCGTTCGGAAGATCTTCCTTCTCGAAGTCCTTTATCTCGAGTACCGCTAAGTAGGTCGTGTCCTTTTGGCTATCCTTCTTGAGCTGAATGGCGGAGATAGCTTTTCCCTTTAACGGCTCGTCTTTTACAACTTTTACCATGCACGACGAGCCTTTTTCCATGAAGCTGACAACTCTCAAATGTGGCATCAGAACTGCCTTTGCTGCGATTAAGAAATCCATGTCCAGTATCATCTTGAAGTCGACTAGTGACGTAACGGTGAAATTGGCAACACTTGACCATTTTTTTACCGCTATGCGAACTCCCTTGGCTACTCCTGCACAGGATGTGCCTCTCCATTGACAATCTTCATCTTGATTGAATCTTTCTCTAAGGTTAGATCCAAACGACGGACCTCCGTGTCCGAGATGAAGTTATGAGTGGCGCCTGTGTCAACCAACGTCCGTGTGCTCATGCCTTTGATCCTCGCATCAATGTAAATGAGCTCCCTGCTCGGAGTCTTCGACACATCAGACTTGGTCTGGCGTTGAGTAAGCGCAACGCTCCCACTTCGCATTCCTTGTCATACACCTCCTCGGTTCGGACGACATTGACACACATACTCCTATTGGGACAATCCCGAGCAAAGTGATTTCCTCCATATATGAAGTACGAAACTACTCGCTCGGGATGGACTTTCTCGCGCTTCTTTCCCTCGGACAGACCCTCCTTAGGGGTGCTCTTATGCTCTCTTCCACCATTCTCCTTGGTGGTCTTTGGTTTGGCCTTGGCATTGTTGTCATCCCACATGTACTCGACGAGCCTTTGTCGCTGCAATTCTTGAGCCTTCCACCATTGAAGTCCATCGAGGAAGAAGAATAAGCAATCCTCCTCGTCCGTACTAGATATTGCGAGCATCAAGCGTGTGAACTCCGCAATGTATTTCTTGATTGCTCCGATATGCTTGAGTTTCCGCAAGCTCTGTCTCGCTGCAAAATTTTGCATTTTTCGGATAGAACTGAGAGTTGATCTCCTTATTGAGATCCTCCCAAGTCTATCGAGCATAATCTCTTCTCGGCTTCCATGCACCTTCGACGCCACCATAGCATAGCATCGTCGATGAAGTAGAGTGAAGCAATATCCACTTTCTCGACGTCATCTTTGATATACAACGCCTTGAAGTATCGTTCCACGTTCCACAAGAAGTTCTTTTATTTGGCATCTTGCTCCCCGTTGAAGGATTTTGGCTCGAGGATCTTTCGTCTCGGTGCCTCCCTACTCGAAGGTATATCGTACGCAACGACCTTCTCCAGAATGGCAATTTTGGTCTCGAGTTTTCCGCAACTCAGCCACGGTCTTTAGCTCCTCGTAGCCTTGAATCTTCCTGCACAAGTCCTCAATCTTCGCACGATGACCCTTGAGTTCCTTCTCAAGTTCGGGTCTAATCTCTTGGAATTGATCTCGAAAGATCGCCATGGATGAAGCGACGTCACTCTCCAACCCATCGTAGAACTCCTCTAGTCTCGTGTTGCTTTGCTCCACGGAGCCCATGCGCATTTCCATGTCCCTCGAATCCATCTCCAAGACCTCAACGCGTTCGGCAAGATCGGCAAGGCTACGCTCCATGGTAGGTTCCTTGGTCTTGCCCTTCTTGTGAGTCTTGGTGTGCCCCTTCTTAGGCGACACGGGTCTCTCCTGGACATTCTCGGATGTCGACACGGCACCAACCGACCTTCGCTCTAACACAACTTGTCACGGACTTAGTGTTTTTGCCTACACTTCGACCCGTGCGACGTACAAGCTTCCTACTCGAAGACCCATACCAGCCTTCCCAAACGCTTAGCTTGATCGCTAACGCGATAATGAGAACAATGTGGAACAAAAGAGATTGAAAAATTGAAAACTTCACTATACGAGAGAGTTTATTTCTTCTTGGGTGGTGAGAGACAAATGTGCCTTCCACTTATTTATAAGGCTTCAAAGGGTTTACATGAAACTTTTGGAATCATAATATTCCAGGGATTGTTCCAGGACCTAGATATTTCCTAAGGAAGTTTCTAGAACATTTAGAAGGCTATGAAAGCTTCTAGCAAAACCCTGTCCGTAAATGGTACAGATTCGTCTCGGTGGGACGAAAAACCTTGGGCGTGTCCTGCTCATTAGCTATGGAAGAAATTTAATTATTTTTATTTATTTTTCTGATGACTTGATTTTTACCAAGAGAGTGGCATTTTTTAGTTTATCTACTGGTTTGATGTTTGAGGTTGATAGCAGGTATTGTAGAACTCTGATGCACGGACTCAAATATGATACGACACGACATAGACACAGCGACAACATTGATTTTGGTGTGTCCTGGTGTATTTGGAAAGATTGTAATAGTATATGAAGGTTTGTGATGCGTATATTGAAGTCAAATAATTTCTTTTAATGTTTGAAACTGAAATATCTTTAGAAAATTTGCCTAATATTTATTTTCTTTTTTTTGAGAAATACTTGGTAGATCATTAACTCAGGATCACCTGAATCTAGAGCCAAAATCAGCTAATGATTTAAGATAAATAAACAAATGCAATAATTTATTCTTCTAAGAAGTAGAGTTACAAGTTCTTGAAGGTTTGTGATGCGTATATTGAAGTCAAATAATTTCTTTTAATGTTTGAAACTGAAATATCTTTAGAAAATTCGCTTAATATTTATTTTCTTTTTTTGAGAAATACTTGGTAGATCATTAACTCAGGATCACCTGAATCTAGAGCCAAAATCAGCTAATGATTTAAGATAAATAAACAAATGCAATAATTTATTCTTCTAAGAAGTAGAGTTACAAGTTCTTGAAAGCAAGTTATAATTAACATAGAAACATTTAAAAACTAGAACCAAATACCTTAAGTTCTCAACTTATGGCTGTATCAATCTTTTTTAATAAAAAAAACTCCATTGGAATCTATTATCATATGATAATCACATATAACATATTTAAAGTTGTATATTCTTTAAACATTTTCTCTTGGTGCAAAGATTTTGGGATAAATGCTTTGGTTTTGTTGTTATAATTTTGGTTGCAGAGATCTTGCATATAGTTTTGAAGTTGTATTGTTGGACTGGGAACTAGATTGATGAGGTGCTATAATCATATCACTGCACTCTATAATTTTCTACAGGTGAGCTTTATATATGAACACAAATGAAAAATCTTTCAGGAAAAAGAGAAGAAATCAGTTTAGTATAAACAGGTGGTACAAGAGGGGAGTAACTCAACAGAGGTAGCATGTAAATAGTAAACACACTAATACTTCACACGACATCTGGATCTTATATCACTTTCCTCCACCTGTTCCAAGAATCATTTTTGTCAACTTCAGTTTTCGTTTGTTACTTAACCTCTCAAGTGTTGCTATTTTTATCCTAATACTTTACACTAATTTGTTCTCGGTCATGCTATCGACATAAATAGCTATTTACAAACCAAAAGTGTAGTTTCCTTCAAGAAGCTAAGGAAGACATACTTGGTCAAAATTTGCACCATCCTCGTGTGTCTGAGCAATGGCTAAAAGACATAAATGTTGCTTGGGGGTATAATAACACAGAATGTGATTTGAGATATGTTAAAGTTGAATATCTCCAGAATGGATAATTGCATCCAAGTCTTATAAGTTTTGTAGTTAATGGGGAGATCATCATTATCTCCTACGTGAGTTAGCCAAGCTCTATAAGTATTTTTAATTTGGATAGGTTTATGTCTCCATATTGGTGATACCCAAGTGATGACCTTAATATTAATACTTGTTCTTGAGGATAATATCAAGTCTTTATATCTTAATACGTGATCACTTTTTTCTTACATTTTGTATATGTTATATATGCCATCTAAAGTTGGTATGACTTGGGGCTGGTGCTGGTTTGAGGGGTGACCACTTGACACTAGCATTTTGCTGAACCCAGTAGGTATGAGTGAAGGAATAATGTGTTATTCCACCGTCCACAGAGTAAGCAAGAAGATAATTATAGCATCTTGCTTCAATTTGGAGTTGCACTGGAGGTCCATGGCTTTCCACGTGTATATTATGCTTTATGAGCACTTGCAGTAGACACCTCTCCTAAAGGTGACTTGAACTGATGCTCCTCACCGATCCCTTTCCAATGGTGCCACATCAAATTGCATTTTAGATCTGGAAGGTAAGTTGAGAGCTGTGAGCTCTAGTTCAGTACCTTACTCTAGAGGGTTTCAGTTGGGGAAGTTTATGAATTGTACCGAAAATACAAGTGAGAAAGCCAAGTTCCTTTTTGCCTCCTACTACTTCCAGCTTGGAGCAAGTCACTGATGCCTTCCTGTTTTGTCATTGCCTCTATGCCTAGCAACCACATGATGGTAGGTCTACCAGCTTAAACTGCATTCCAAAAGGTAGGTCTACCAACTTGCCAAATGGCCTCTAGGTTTATGGCAATGCCCCTTTCATGCTCATAGCTAACTTGACTTGGAATTTGGCACCAGCACAAAGAGGTGACGTAAGGTCGATAATCGACACTTTTCTAAAAATCACCTTAGCCCACCTAGTGTCCCCCACCCACCCATGTTTTGGGGTTTTATGGACAAATGCCGCAATTTTCAGCAGAATTTTTCTTCTTCTTTTCTTTTAACCGCTTAGAACTAGGCGACGGGCTAGGCGTCCGGTGTCCGTCCGACTAGCGCCTTTTACAACCTTAATAATTAGTCATAAAGAATGTTGTCAAATCTTTTATATAGCTCTCTAATTTCCATAACCGACTCCATTTTGATGGTAGAAGGCTTGGGTGATGACGGCGATAAAGCAATTTCTTATTCTTAAGTATCAACAAAAACAACAAAGCCTTTAAGCAAACCTTTACGATTTGGCTATTTCAATCATTTTCTTCCATTCAGCTCAATTAAGAGCCATGTCCACTATAATATTAGCAAATACATATCCATTATTACCTATTGAATCCAAATTCGCTTAGGCCTACACCTAGTTGTAGCAGCTCCTTTGACAAATATTTTATGGCTCTTTCTAATTGTTGCATCTACTGGTCTTTGCACATGCCCAAACCATCTTAGACGATTTAGCCTCATCTTATCCTTAATTGGTGCCACCTCCAACTTTTGATGAATACCCCATTTCTTATCATATCTTTCAATGTATTGCCACTCATCCATTTTAGTCATTTGCGTGTACTCGTAACTACACGAACATATCCTTAGTTAAAGTAACAGGTTGCGAATTTAAGAAATGAGGAAAAGCCACGAAAACTATCTAAAAACTTTGTCATATAATACTTCATTATTTTGCCAACCATATGTGTCTGTTACCTAATGAACAAATTACACATTGTCTATATTATTACTTATCAGCTGAGACCCCTTTTGTACTATTGACCTCCCGCAGAAAGTTGAGGTCTCCTTTCTATTTCAGCTAGTTTGTCAAGATTTTATTCTGAGTATTCATTTGTGGGTATGGTTGAAATCTAAGGCTCTTATCATCTTAAGAGTCACTGGGTAAGTAAATAGCAAAAATGCTAGGGGCACTATGTGGATATGACAATGACAATAACATGATTAGGGTACAAGGCCTTTGATTTTTATTTTGTGCGTGGCGGACAAACTGGCCTGGACTGACACCATGGAATTTTCTATGAGAGGTTGCAGGGGTCTAAACCTTACTAGGAAAACTTTGGAGGTTTATGGGGAGGGGTTAGATAGTTCAATTACTACGCTATATTATTTAACTAGTGGATAACCCATGCCATAATGGCACGGACACGAACCCGGCCTTCTCGACGTAGGCGTGCAGGCACCGGGCCAGTGCCAGGGAGTTCCGGACGGAGACGCGGCCTCCGAACCCGGCCTTCTTGACGTAGGCGTGCAGGCACTGGGCCAGTGCCAACTGCCAAGGACCCGAGCCCGACGGAGGCGGACACGACAAAGATCATGGTGGCGGCGTTCAGGGCGGCATGGGGCCTCGTGGAGGCGAAGATGCGCAGGGCCGTCGCGGTCGAACCCGGCCAGCGCCAGGGAGGCACCGGGCCAGCGCCAGGGAGTTTCGGACGGAGACGCGGCCTCCGAACCCGTCCTTCTCGACGTAGGCGTGCAGGCACCGGGCCAGTGCCAACTGCCAAGGACCTGAGCCCGGCGGAGGCGGACACGACAAAGATCATGGTGGCGGCGTTCAGGGCGGCATGGGGCCTCGTGGAGGCGAAGATGTGCAGGGCCGTCGCGGGGCGTCCGAGGGCGGCGAGGCCCGAGATGGCGGCGGTCCAGGAGACGACGTCCCTGTGCGGCATTCCGTCGAACACCCGCAGGACGTGGTCGGCGGAGCCGCGTCGGGAGTAGGCGGTGAGCAGGACGGTCTGCACGAAGGGGTTGGGCCGGAATCCGAGGAGGAGGGCGTGTGCATGGAGCGACCTGGTGGCGGCGGCGGCGGTGGTGTTGAGCAAGGAAGAGAAGGTGTGGGAGTCGGGAGGGACGCAACGGCGGAGCATTTGGGAGTAGATGGAGAGTGGGTCGGCGGAGATGGCGATGACGGTGTTGAAGGAGAAGGGGTTGGGTTAGGTCATGGCGTAGAAGAGGAAGGCGACGAAGGAAGGGTCGACATCGGTGGTACGGTGGAGGAGGCTGCTTGCGACGAAGGGGTTGCGGAAGAGGCCGGCTATGACGGCGTGAGCGAGGATGGAGCGGAGGCGGCGGAGGGAGGGGCGGTGCAAGAGGAGCTGGAGGCGGGGGTGCAGTTGGAACAACCGGTTGCTCCGCACCCAACATGGGACCTCCTCCTCTCTTATAGAGAGAGGAGCAATTTAGTCCTTTCATCATCGTTGAACCAAAGCACATGGGTCGGACCAAAAATCCACTGTGCTTTATATTATAGATACTAAGATGTGATAATTTAACTTCTGTGTGATATATCCTAATGGAATGTATTTACTTTGTTCATAGGTAGCCCCCCTATTTTTACCCTACTACTTAGAAATATTAAATATGCATGGCATTGTTTGTGAAGGAATTCAGCAAAGCCCAAAATTTTGGGATACAGGCTTCCTTGTATTTTTCTGAACTACTTTTTTTAGCACGTGGTAACTTGTTTTAAAAGTGTTGGGCATTTTGTATTTGGGTTGATGGAAAAACTTGTGTTTCAAAGCATAGGATAAGGGAGTTATTCCTATGGATAGCAATGTTACAAGGGATTCATGAAACATTTATGGGACAATATGATAGCTGCTAATTTTCAGAGTAAAGACTCTTAGGGTCTGCTTGGCAATTGTAGGGTAGCGGTTATGAGGTGTTTTTAGAGTACCGGTTATGAGCGGTCCGTTTTTTTGTGGTTTTTAAGTAGCGGCTTTTAAATCAGTCCAATCTATACTTGGTAATTCACTAACGAGCGATTCTGAAAGTTTTTTACAGGAATATAATTAAATAGGGAAGGGTAGTAGCAGTTATAGTTATATATGTTTGGTGAGGATACAAATGGAATAAAATAATAAAACCCCTCAAAACCCACCGATTTGGGGTGTTTATAAAGCCACCCAAAATTAAATTACACCGGTTTTGGAGTGGTTTTGAGCCAACCAAAACTAGTGCCTCAAAAAAATTAACAAACAGAGGTTTTCATAAACGGTCGGTTCAAAAACACCCGAAAACCAGTGAAAACACCGTTACCAAGCAGACCCTTAATAGAGGCTTTGTTGTCATTGTTTTTCGTCTCTTATTGTTTTAATTCAGTAAAGTAAGTTTTTTTCCTGCTTATTTATGATCGAGTGATCATAATCTGAGGAAACCATTGTTTTATATTTCTCTCTGGTCTTTATTTTCAAGTTGAAGATACTGTACTTCTATAGAAGTTTATAAAAGTATAAAACATCCTATTTTTGCAAGTATTTTGTGCACTTAAGTCTCTGCTTACTTTTTTACTTACAGAATGAAGCAAGATAGACTTAGGAAAAAATCTGATGATGCTTCAGAGATATCATCATGGGTTGGTAAAAGTCGGAGGCTTGATGATAAAAGAAATGCAGAAAAAGAGAAAGCTGCACGTACCTCAAGACAACTGGAAGAACAGGTGAGTAGTCATGTGCAATATTTTGAAGCGTGTCCGTTCGTTATGTGTGATTCTCTTAATTCTCAGGACAATATTGAAGATGAAAGTGAAGATGAAAAGGTTGCTACACACTGTGGAAGTAAGTCTTTGCAATTTATATTACTATGCTTACTTTGCTCCTTTTTTTGTAGTTTCAGTTTTTCATGTAGTTTACGTTTTAGGCTATTTGAATTGTCTTGTATTTCTATCCTGTTAAGAAACACATTGTACGTATTTTATACATCTTCTAAGTTTTCTTTGTTTTTCTTGATTGTCATGCATATGGCCTTTGTTATATCTAAGCTATTCATAGTGCACAACCTTACCCCTGTAGCTGTTGTATACAGAGGACCTGGCAGGAGTTAAGATTCTTCACGGTCTCGATAAAGTTATTGAGGGTGGAGCAGTTGTTCTTACTCTCAAAGATAGTAGCATTCTTGCTGATGGTGACATCAACGAAGGTGCTGGATGTATAACCGTTTTCATCGTGTCTAATGTATTTAGGTTTCTAAATTATTGCACTGGTTGTTTATTCTTTTACTTTTACTGAACAGAGATGGATATGCTGGAAAACGTGGAAATCGGGGAACAGAAGTTAAGAGATGAAGCATACAAGGGTTCAAAGAAAAGGGCTGGAAAATACGAGGATAAGTAAGACTTAAGCTAATAATCTTGTTCTTGTGATAATGTTATCTTACTTGAATTGTATCAACCCTTTTCTTCCTCTTGCTGTTGCCTGTAGGTTTAGTGATGACACGGGTTCTCGGACGATACTACCACAGTATGATGATCCGATTGAGGATGAGGTTTGTTTCTTCTAAGCTTGAACATTTGATGCTTAGCAGTTCATAGCAATATTTCTCTCACCTTTCTTCTTCATTTTTATGCTTCAGGGAGTAACTTTGGATGAGAGTGGGCGGTTTACTGGAGAAGCAGAGAAAAAACTAGAAGAGGTATGCCATTTCCGTACTGAAGATTCATCCTTTTATTTAAAGAAGGGATCTAACCTGTTCTCTTCATTCTCATGGCTGCACACGTGCTTTTGCTATAAGATGACATGAAAGCTCTTTATTATGGTTCTGTGTCTTCGCTTCATTTTGTTCAACTTTCATTTGCACTGATCTTGATACGAATAGAGTATCCTAGTTACTTAACTTTGGCTGTAATTACCTGTTATGAGCAGATAATCAACACACTTATATATACCGGTCTAGACATGTTTGTCAAGTTTAGAAGCTTAAACAACTAACATTTTCTGAAGTTTCTCAAATTGAGTATCAAGTCACAGATCTTCTTATTGATTCTTATGGTCAATTTACTTTTTCAGCTACGCAAAAGAATAGAAGGTGGTTCTATAAAGAGAACATTTGAAGATCTCACCTCATCAGGGAAGAACTCGTCAGATTATTTTACTCCTGATGAAATGCTTCAGTTTAAGAAGCCCAAGAAAAAGAAATCCTTAAGGAAGAGAGAAAAGCTGGATCTGGATGCCCTTGAAGCAGAAGCCAAATCTGCTGGGCTGGGTACTGGTGATCTTGGTTCCAGGAATGATTCTAAGAGGCAGTCAGCTAAAGAACAAGAAGCTAAAATTGAGGCTGAAATGAGGAATAGTGCTTACCAGTCAGCTTTATCTAAGGCACAAGAGGCATCCAAGGCACTGCGGCAGGAGCAAACTTTAACTGTTAAGCCCATGGAAGATGAAGATATGGTATTTGGAGAAGACTATGAAGATCTTGAGAAATCATTGGAGCAAGCAAGAAAAGTTGCTCTCAGAAGGAAGGAAGAATCTTCCGCTTCTGGTCCTCATGCAGTTGCACTCATGGCTATAGCAAATAAGAAAGAAGAAGATACTCAAACCTTAACAACAGGAGAGTCTCAAGAAAATAAAGTTGTGATTACAGAGATGGAGGAGTTTGTACTTGGTTTGCAGTTTAATGAAGGTAGTATCATCTTGCCCTCTTTACTTTTATTTATCGGGATATTTTAGTAAATGCCCCCATTCTAAATGTTAAAACTAGCATATCCCCACTATTCTTTTTAACTAGCAAATACCCCCACTCCTGTGTAAAACAGATTTTTTGTAAGTGGGGGTATATCTTAATTTTTTTACTGTTCTGTACCAAAAATGCGGGGTGGGGGTACATGCTAGTTTTAACATTTAGAATGGGGGCATTTGCTAAAATATCCCTTATTTGTCTGGATACATAGAAATTCAAACTAGTTTGTGAAGTATGGCATCTGTAATGTTTTCAAACCAATATGAATTTGGAGTTATTCTCTTCTACTACGTACTTTCTTTAGCTGAAACTAAAGAGATGATTGGAAGTAGAAGCTTCCATATAACTTCACTGCTTCCATATAACTTACTATTATTAGTTTGATCTGATTTGGGAAGAGCTAAAGATTTATGTTTATTTACATAGGATAAATATCTATGGCTATGTAAATCTTCGCCAACTTTGCTGAGTGGACTACCCGCGGTTCATGAAGACTAGCATTCATTATATTCAAAACAGTGTCATATAAATTAGTGAACCTTGGTAAATAAGTTGTAAGGTGTTACCTAGATGGTATCACATCTCTTGGTGTATAGGTCTTGGGTTCAAATCTCTCCTCAAACGAGAGAGAATATGACACATTATTTCGCATGGAAGCTGGGCAAGACATGATTTTTTAGAATAAATAAAAGAGATGGTTCTGACATTTACAATAGAACTAAAGGGTTTTTAGAGGGATGGCTGGGAATTTTCTTTGGAAAAGCAAGGTTTCAGATATGAACCTTATTCTTTGTGTGTGTGTGTGAAAAAGAGACCATAAATGGTAGAATCTATTTGCAGAATATATATATATATATATATATATATATATATATATATATATATATATATATATATATATATATATATCGCCAACTGGTAACTAATCTGGCATCTTCAGATCTTCCTGGTGATAGTTAACATCTGTTACCCTATTTAATGAAGTTCTAACTTGTTTTTTTGAACTTTTGGCCATTATCCAGAAACTCAAAATCCTGACTCCGAAGATGTTTTCAAGGACGACGAGGATATTCCTAAATCTGTTCAGCATGAAATGAAACCCGACACTGGAGGCTGGACAGAGATGAAAGAAACATTACAAAATGAGCTACCAGCTAGTGAAGAGAAAGAGGACATTGTCCCGGACGAGATCATCCATGAGAGTGCAGTTGGCAAAGGCTTATCAGGTGCACTTAAGCTGCTCAAAGAGCGTGGGACACTTAAGGAGGGCATTGATTGGGGTGGTAGAAACATGGATAAGAAGAAGAGCAAATTAGTCGGTATCAATAATAGCGACGGGCCAAAGGAAATCCGTATAGAGAGGACCGACGAATTTGGGCGGATTGTAAGTTTTTCTTCTATTTAATATATTGACTTATCTCCTAGTCTATGTAAACCAACGTAGCACTGATTGTTCACATATGAGGTTAAGGTTCTAACTTCTAGTATATGCTTTACATACTTAAATATAAACTCCTGCTCCTCACAATTACTTGCAGTAAATTGTTGTGGTTGGAAATCATATATTTTGACTCCATTTTCCTGAATGGACATTTGCTCATCTATTGACATATCAATAAACTTTTCTTAAACTTTTTGGTTACATGAATATTTCATCGATAATGAGTTTTATGCTGTTATATATAATTGCTTTTTATAACAGCTGATATGTACCTCTTTAACAGTTACCTACTCCTCTCAAACATGGAGGTAGTTAATCATCTCGTCTCATTTCAGAGGAATAGTTGCATGTTATGTTACTTATGATTACCATACTGCTTATGGTAATCATACTACTAGTCTCATTTCAGAGGAATTAGTTGCATGTTATGTTGCTTATGGCTCTTTAACAGTTACTGACCAAGCTTTTATCTTACAAATTTTCTTTTAACAGTGAAAATGTAGCTTACTTGATACTTTGTTGCTTTGAGCTTTAAAGTACGTTTTTCTTATCTGTATCCTTTAAGAGTTTGTTTACTGTAGGATACACAGAAGTAAATGCAAAAATAGACAAAAGATTGAAAGAAGTAGATGACACATAATAGACAAATTACTCAGTAGCCTTCATCTGATACCCACATAATAGGTTTAGTTTATATCATGTTCTTGTCTTTAGTGGATTTCCTCCATTTTTTTCAGTGCTGGCATGACTGTATCATCGAAGTGTATGAGACCTAATAGGCTTTATCTTACATTACTGGTATTTTCTTGTCTTCTGAATCAGAAGAAAAAGCAGGATTACTGATCAATGACAGAAACAAACTAACAGCAATTTCCTCATTGTTTACTGTTTTTTTTTTTGTCTTATGAGAGCTAATAGGCTCAGTGTGTCTGTGCTTGGATATGTTAGCTATTTTCTATTACCTTTTGATGTACATGTCTTATTGACTTTGTGAATCCTGTGTCCCTTGTAATAAATTTTTAAATTTTGACAGGAGAGTTTTTTATTCTTTTCTGTTGCTTATTCAGATGACACCAAAGGAAGCATTCCGGGTGATCTCCCACAAATTCCATGGTAAGGGGCCAGGCAAAATGAAACAAGAAAAGCGCATGAAGCAGTATCAAGAAGATCTGAAGTCAAAACAGATGAAAGCCTCCGATACACCATCTTTGGCGATGGAAAGAATGAGGGAGGTTCAAGCTCAGTCTAAGATGCCCTATCTTGTGATTAGTGGACATGTCAAGCCAGGGTAAAGTTGTTACTCTCTAAGCATTTCTTATTATTATTTTTTTTTTTTCAAAATTTATCTTGGTGACCTTTAGAATATTAGCAAACAGATCTTATCGCCCAGAAGAAAGCCATTGTAATACTTCTGCTATCATGTCATTTGTAAAACTATCATGCTTCTTATTTTTGCACGTTTTGTACCCATGGTTCAGTTCCCAGTTCAATCCTTCGTAGCAACATGTGTGTTACAGAGGACATGGCCCTTCACAGGGCTGAATGGAAGCAGTGTTCTAAAAATCGCTAGGCGGACTCGGTGCGGCGGAGGTCCGCCTAGATTATTATTTTTTTTGAAAATTTAGAAAATTTGAAATTTGAAATTTCAATGTTCTAAAATCCAAATACTATCTTAAAACCCAAACAAATATCCAAAATACAACTAAGAATAAACAAAATAAAAAAAATAAAAAAAATCAAAAAACACGGCCGCCTAGGGGCACCTAGGCCCGCCTTGGCTCGCCTAGCCGCCTAGCCCACCGCCTAGGGGGTTTTCGGTGCGGTGGGCCGGCGCCTAGCGCCTAGGCGGGGGCGCCTAGGCCGATTTTTAGAACACTGAATGGAAGAAAAGGATTCAGTCATTCAAATAGCTGACCCAATTTTTTTGGGATAAAGGTTTTGTTGTCATTCAAATACCAACTTCCTAAGTTTTATTTATCATCACATAAGTGTAGACTCCTTTATGTTTATAAGACTACCTCTTTATTATCTTATCTTTTAAATTGTATTAGTTGCATACATGAAACCAAAACTATGTTATTATTGAAAGCTATCTTCTTTCTAGTTATGAAGTTCAATTATCTGAAAACTATGTGGTCAAGGGTTTTGTTGCTTAAGGAATAAGGAGTTGACCTTGAAATGACATGGAAGCAAGGTTTGCATTATCCGTCTATAACAAATGCGTATTTGCCGTATCATATCGGTTATGACATTTTTGATCCAATATTGACCCCCAATGATACTAGACAATACTGGCTGATGCCGACATTGGGCTTTCTATCCCTGTTAAATCAATAAAGAACAAACTAAAAGAAAAAAAGGGATAAGTATGGGAAAAAACAGTGTTGACACAATTTCAATCATGTTGAAGATTGTCATGCTACAATGTGTTGATAAGAGAGCTTTTGTCAACACTGTAACCATTACCATTTCTCGAACTTGTATAGCTTCAAATTCACAACATTTATCCATCTTAATATTATGTCTTACATCCATTATTGAGGGTTTTCTTTATATAAAACAAGTAAATAAACAATATTATCTATTGCAGTAGAATGATTCATCAATGTTGAGCATTATTTCATTCAAGGGTGACGAGAAACAACAAATAATAGAAAAATACTATATATATCTTCCTAAAATTGAGCATGAGGGTAGATGCAGATTTGTTAATATTGGCGTACGAGAACTTCGTCGATGGAGGGTGGTACTACGCCAGAGTGAAGCGAGGATAAAGAACGCCATTGAAACGAATGTTATGTTTGTCCGAATCAACGGGCACTGTCGAGTCCACGAGAGGTGTCAGAATCCACGAAAAATCTAGAAATCCACCATAAGAAAAGAGAATACTTCTCAATTAAAAAGTAGTTATATTATTGAAGCTAATTAAAACTATTACAATGAAGCCTTTATAGGCTTTCCATAACTTAGAGAAGAACAAAGAAATCTAATCCTAATCCTAATGAATCGATAATCCTAAACAAAGAAAGAAAATATCCAAGTTAAGTAGTATTCTTTAAGGCCAGCGGCTTCTTTCTTCTCATCTAACTATCTCCTTTGATTCCAGCAAGTCAGCCAATGATTTAGGGATTTTCCTCAATTATGGTTATATTTGGTTAATAACCTATTTTGTTACGTGATTATCTCAAACAAGAAGAATATACAAGAATGATCACAATATATAAGAAAGCGGTAAGTGCCATTCGGGTGATAGCATATAATGATTATGAAGCTAGTATAAAAATGAGCTACTAGCATAGTGTGTCTAAGATACATGATTACATAAGGACTAGAAATATACAAATAAAAGTCTGAATACAAAAGAAAACAAGCTTCCAAGATACTTCGGTTAACACACGTCCTTGGCTAAACACCAACAAAAGGAAGAGTGGAAGAGAACCCACTCAGGTGCCGACATGCTCCTGGTACCCTTCCGCACGATCGAGTGGCAAGTCCTGGAGATCCTCGGGTTCGAAACTAAATCTGAGATGCAACCCAGGATTGGTCAGACCCAATTCAACACAATACCACAGGAAAAGCTCAATGATAATTGAAAACACGCAATATGAGAAAGAAGAAAACTGAATGAAGTTCGATAATAAATAGAAGAAAAACACAATACCAATGTGCTAACACAGTAATATATGACGGGAAATGTAAATCTAGCTATCGAGTATCAATAGAAGCTAAGCCAAGACAATCAAGCAACTCCTATTGTTGTTACTATTAGCTACCTAGGTTATTACCCTAATATCTAACAATGCAAGTCGAGAATTCCATCATAACACAATCTGAATAAAGCCAAGGTCAAGGGTTATCACTGACATACACAGTGATAAGGGATTAGGCACATGATACATCCGTCCCTATCCGGATTTCGGTTGCCAAGCTATACAGGGAAGGAAAACAAAGCATGACACGTGGCCTCAAGTCAATATAAGTGTGTCCAACATGGAGGTCCGTTGGGGTCAAGTAGTCTCTAATGATAATCAAGTATGCATGGTGCGATATAGCGCATCGGGATCGATATATCTATATCTCAAGCAGGCAATGGTAAGTAGTCGAACAAGGCCGTCATGAAACTAGGGATTCTCCCATCCCAATGCATGTTAATCATACTAGTTGATTAGCCTATGCTCAGTTATTTCGATTTTCAAACCATGGACCTTCAAGAGATCAACCCTATATGTCGACACACGAATCAAGCATGATACAATTGGTTCGATTACAAGGAAGGGCACCAATAAACACATCAAGCATGAACACAATACTGAGAAAATAAAGCAATACTAATCGCTTGATCAATATCCATCAAGATTGAGAACCGAGATACCTTGAATTGCACGAAATATTGTGTGTTTTGTCATAGTCTGAATTGGAACCGATAAACACGTCAAGCATGAATACGATGCTGAGAACATAAAGCGCTAGTAATCACCTTATCAATATCCGTCAAGGTTGAGAACCAAGGAACCGAGATACACTGAACTTATGTTGTCACAGGCGACGCCTAGGCGGCCTAGGCGTGCAGGTAGGAGAGGTCTCACCTCGACCTGGGAAAAATTTTCCTGGGTGAGGTTTTGCTCGCCTAGGCGTCCGTCTAGGGTCGTCCAGGAAAAAAAAAGGTCCGCTATGGTCGCCCAATTATGCTTAATATCCTTACTATTTTGAATATTGGTTATTTCATATTTGTTGCTTCTTGTATTACTTTTATGCTTATTGCTTAATGCTTATTGGTTAATAGTTATACTACATATTTGTTGTATGCATAATTGTAGAATTTTTTGTTTCAAAGCAGCGGATCTAGGGTGGGCGCCTATGCGAGGCGGGTGGCCTGTCGTCTCGCCTAGCCCCAGTACAACATAGCACTGAACTGCACCAAATATGGTACGTTTTGTCATAATCGGAATTGGAATTCCGGTTTTGACAGAACAGTCCCACTTGGGATAATTCAATGCCAAAATGCTATAGATTAGCCAACAATGAGCCTAGTACTTGATCCACAACACTCACAAGACATGTAGGAATCACCCTCACTGTAACCACCTACCACAAACACGAAACAAGAATCAAAATAATTACGAGTTTGTATCCGGAAAATGGAAGCATAAGGGGATAACTTGTAAATGAAGCGAGTAAATATCTCTAGATAGCAAACCAAGAGTGCTAGGATATGTAAAAGAATAAGTGCTACTTATACTAAGTTACGAGCTAGGAAAGCAAAATCGAAAATGGAAACGGACATGTATTGGATAAAATGAGTAAATGAGGATAAATGTGAAAAGATGAAACAAAATACCACTTGGCCACAAACCAATCATGCTATAGGGGTATATACTAGATGTGGGCCAAGCCACAATCGAAGACGACGAGAACCCAAGTGAAAACAACACTCAAAGTGCATCGCCTACACTTCTTCTGTCACAGCCGGGATTTCGACGGACTCTCTTTTGACAGCGTGTGTAGGGGCTGCACTTGAGTCTCGAGATCGGGTCGTTTCTCGATAGATCTTGTTCGAAATCAAAATACAACATGAGATAGTTCATGTATGATGTAAAGTAGCTATAAGAACAATACAAACATGCTCACAACAAGTATAGAAGCAATTTGACACATTTATCCTATAAGTTATCGTTTTATCCCAAATACCAACACATGAAAATGTACGTGTTAAGCTTGAAACCTAGCATGCAATTGAGCTCTAGTAGCTCAAGAATACCGAGGACAAGCATGAAATACTTGCCTTGGTCTTGAAGATTGAAGTGAAGAGGGAGGAATTCAATGCTAGTCTTCGAAGTACTGTCAGAGCCACCACAACAACCAACGCCAAGTCTCCTTGGCCTCCTTGTTCAGTCCAGCAAAAAGTGAGGGGAGAATGAGATAGCGAATGTGTGAGGGAGTGGGGGTATACCCCTACCCTTGGACCCAATGGCACCATGAAATCTTGCCACATGAACCCCCACACTTCCCCACATGCCTCCAGACTCTCCAGCCCCTCTTCCTTCCAAGAGTTGGGCCAGCAAGGTACCAAGGTGCCAAGTCAGCACTGCTAAATGTGTATGTCACTGTCAACCGGAATTCCAACAGAATTTCGGTTGATTGATACCTAGTCAGTTTAGTGCTGACTGCAGGGTTCTTGATCTATGTGCGGGTCCTAGCCATGGTCTATGGTATTGCCATGGGTCTCTGGAAGTCTAGGATAGTCCAATAGTGCAAGACGATTAGAAATCAACGAAAACCAATAATTTTGAATTAAGTTATTATTCTGATTAATTATCCCTCGTGGATTCATATGAGTGATAAACTCATACAATACTCGATCTTCAACCAGAATTCCACGAAATCACTTAAATAAAACCGAAACAAATACTAACTATGAAATAGAAGATCGAAACCAAGAAACAGAAGTGCAGAAATATATATACAATAGTGTATTGGTGTAAAATAACCATATTCTGAATACAGGGTTTATAGCATGCAAATCTGCCTATATTTGATCCCCTTTGAATTAATTAGATTGGTCAACTGATTGGACTTGCTATGCTCTATCAAATATTTTTCTAGTTTATAAATATTTTTACTATCGTTTGCCTTTCTGAAACAAACAACTCCGGAACTGCTGAAAACTTCGATACTAATACTCATAAGAACGGTCTGAAACTGGTTCAGATACTCGTGCAACAAACCTTGCTTGGGAGTGCACTCCAGTTTTTGTTATGAATATAGCTTATGACAATGATCTCTTCTAGCTACCAAAATTGCTTTTGTAGGAAGTTGAATGGGTTGCAAGTATATATACGTGTCTGAATTAAATATTCACTGGAAGATGGTTTATAATAACAACTGGGGCGGTTGGGTGATAAAAGTCACTGATATTAACATAGGAACTAGGGCTGAAGTATCTCAAGAAGACGGTGTCGCCTGGTGATTATAATTCTGTTACTGATGATGGCGTTAGGATGTTGTTCACTTCTAATACTTTGATGTTGTTTACTTTTAAGATTGTCTTGCGGATAAAGCTTATTGAAAATGCTCGTCTGTTGTAAATATTTTGATGTTCTTTGAGAATTTATTACTTGCCTCCAATTTCACCACATATCTATGTGTGCTTCCATTTAATAGGGAGTTTTTATTATGGATTTTCAGGCAAACTAGTGATCCAAGAAGTGGCTTTGCTACAGTGGAGAGGGATCATCTTGGAAGCTTAACACCTATGCTTGGGGACAAGAAGGTTGGTTACTGTTATAATTTCTTTCATACCATGATAAATCTCTTTTTTTTTTATCTAACTACTGATAAATCTCTTTTTTATTCAACTACTTTGTCATTTTCTAACATCATAATCATGATCATGCTTTATTTTTCCATCTTTGTTTACTTTCTCATTGTGGGTGAAAAAGTTTTCAAAGTATCTTACAATTATGGAAAAACATGTTCCCTATGGTTCTTCTTTTTCCTGTAGAAATTGACCTTTTCCGTACAAACCAACTTCCAAATGTGTGAGAACTATGGAGATTTGGACTTGAAAACTTGCATTTGATAGCTTTCCACCCAGTAGGAGGATTGATCAAAATTTGATGGCATCAATTTTTTGTGAATAAGCTTGGAGTATAGTAAAGATCTAGTACATTGGTGCACCAGTTTTTTTATTTTGTATTAATTTGACATCATTGTTTGTTATCCATCAGGTTGAACATTTCTTGGGAATCAATCGCAAGCCCGAAAAAGGCAGCATGGGCCCACCTCCACCAAGGAAGCCAAATAATTAGAAGTCATTAAGCATTAATGCCGACAGCTTTCTTCTAACATAGTTTTCTTGCTTCCTGAGATGGGAGAGTGGATTCTCAGTCATAAAGGAAGACCCAAAAGGAAATATAAACAGCTTTCAGGATATTGGGATATAAATTGTGACGATCCAAAAGGAAATATAAAATGCTTTTGAGATATTGGGATATAAATTTTAATTCTTTTACCAGTTATTGTGGTGTCAGTTTTGTGGAGTAACTGAAAAGTTTTTCATCACGATCGGTTGTGCTGTCTTCTCATCTCTGATGGATTTACAAATTATGTAACTCATTTAAATCTGCATGACTATGTTGAATGTCGAAGGATCATTAGCCACTCATTAAGGCTATACGATTGTAGATCGAAAATTACTTGAACGAAAACAACTGTCAATCTTCATTTAAGTTTCTGTGGAGATCCTGATTATGTCATGCTGCATGAGTCGAGCTTAAAGGTTGAGCCTTGTTGGGACTCGGGCTAACCATTGTTGAAGCCGTGTAAGCCTGCACTTCGTGATTGCTGATGATTATTGCTGAAATTGATTACATACTAACCATTGCTGAAGCAGTGTAAGTCTACTTTGTGATGGCTGATGATTATTGCTTTAATATGAACCCAAATAAATTCTTGGTTGCTTGCATCTATATTTGTCCACAAGTATGTTTTGAATGTCTATAATGACATTTTAATTCTCATAAATATTAAAATATAGCCAAGGGTTTTGTACTTGGATTCTCTTCGACTGTTCTTGAGATCCCACGATCGTGAAATCTTTGGGGAAGAACAACTAACTTATAATTACTATACTAAATCTTAATAGGAATTGTCTGGGGTTTCAAGTTGGAGTTATCTGAATTTATTTATTATTATTTCCCCTTTTCTAAGGTTAGGATTTCCTTGGAGTATCTATATTATACATAATGTTTTGCTGAGAGCATTAAACTTTATGTAAATTGTGCAGAGAGCACGAAGTTTAGGAAAATTGCAAAATAAGAATTACATTGCCGGACCATATGGTATTTTTTTTAATCTAAAAAAGTAGGATAAAGAAAAACGTCCATTCGAAAGGCAAATTATAAGGACACATAACATTTTGATCGGGGCTAGCCAGGATTTGAGGAGGTTTTACTCGGGCTATCAAAATATTCCACTCAGGGGGCTGTTCAAATCCCACACCCCCCCAAACCCCAAAAATCAATCTCATTTCTAAATTTCACTCTCTCTTTTCACAAACCCTAGCTTTCTTCTTCTTCTTCTATCCATCTTCTTTTTCTCCACCATTTCCATTCTCACATCTCCATCAAAATCCTAGTTTTCTTCTCATCGTCATATTCTTCTTCTTCTCCACCATTTCCATCATCACCATCTCCATCAAAATCCTAGTTTCCTTCTCTTTCCCAATTTCGATGACACCCAAAAAATTAAATAAATCCTAAAATGCATGGAAATAAAGATTAAATACTTCTTTTCTCACAAAGAATGTATGAAAATAAACCCTAAAATGCATATTTCACTCTATTATCAAGATTGAAATAAACCCTAACATGTTTTTTTCATTCGAGAATTTCGACTATAGGACTGCCAGAAATTGTGGCAGTCCTGAAAGGAACTTGCTGTACAGCAAGTATCTTTCAGGACTGCCTCAATTTCTGGCAGTCCTTAATATGTCTAGGACTGCCAGAAATTGTGGCAGTCCTGCTGTAGAGCATGTCCCTTTCAGGACTGCCACAATTTTTGACAGTCCACATTACTTCTAGGACTGCCAGCAATTGTGACAGTCCTATTGTACATCGAGTCTATTTCAAGACTGCCACAATTCTTGGCAGTTCTCATTACTTCTAGGACTACCAGCAATTATGGCAGTCATGTTGTACATCGAGTCTATTTCAAGACTGCCACAATTTCTGGCAGTCCTCAATACTTCTAGGACTGTCAGAAATTGTGGCAGTCCTGATATGAACCCAATTCTTCTACAACTAGGATTTCTTCCATAGTTTTCTTCTACAACTAGGATTGCATGCATAATTCTTCTATTAATAAAGAAAAATTGGTTAATAGACTAATAGATTAATAGATTTGATATATTTGATAACCCAATTTCTTCTACAACTAGGGTTTCATCCATAATGCCCAAACAAGAAGAAGAAAAATAAAGTAGGGTTTGGAGAAAGAGATCTGAGAAATTAGAAAAGAGCAAAAAATTAAAATAAACTAGGTTTGCAAAAATTGATGTTCTTGTTCTTGTTTTTGTTCTTGTTGTTCTTGTTCTTTTTCTTTTTCTTTTTCTTCTTCTTCTTCTTCTTGTGAGGAAAGAGAGGAGAGCAAAAAAAAAAAAAAAATGACTTATATACTCACATGTTGGCTAGTCCTGAGTAATTTTTTCAATAGCAAACTTGTAAATAAATCAAAATTTGCTTTTGGCTAGCCCTGATCAATTTCTTATGTCTTAATTGTAGAATATATTTTTAATCTACCTCCTGTTTTATTTGGTAACCTTCTCCATTTTATTTGTTAATCTTTGAAGTCAAGAGAAACACCTATCCTTTTGTGTTTGTTTTGAAAACATTTTTCCTTTGGGCGCATTAGTTCTTACTATACAATTTTAGCAAACTATGTGCTTTTTTTACAATCTCTTAATTTCAATGGTTTGTATGAAGATTTACGTATGTTATATTCCCTTCGAATAGAATAGATTCTTAATGAATATTTTGAAATATTATATATTCTCCTAGGTATTCCTTGACACAGCTCCTAATGATATTGTCATCCCCTTCATCTCATGATTTGGTTGGTTCAGATAAGTTAAGAATATGCAATCATATGGACTGGGAGGAAGGAAGAAGAAACAACCAAAGTAGCTTTGTAATGGAGGTTCTTAGCTTAGGAATAAGGCTAATTAATAGATGGGTTTCGAGTAGTTTTATCCAGATCCAAACTGAGAAAGTGAATGGGTTCACTTCTTTTTCTGGCCATAGAGCACTTGGATGGAAGCTTTTATTAGGGACTTAATTTTGGAACAATCCATATATATATATATATATATATATAAAACCAAGAATGAGTAAGTGTCTTCCCCTTCCCCACGCGATCCCCCAGGCCCCCGTTGGCCCTCTCGGCCACCGCCGCGTAGCCGGCTGCCTCTCCTCCACCCCCGCCCGCCCGACCTCCTTCCCCGCCAGTATTCCCACTCCTCGGTTCCCTCCTTCCGAGCGCCTGGTCTGCTCGTCGGCTGTGGCGCCGTTTCCTCACCCCCATGGCCGGGGTTCCTGGTTCCGGTGAACCCCCTGACAGTGATCGTCGCCTCCACCCGACCATGGCTTGGTCCCCCGACCAGCTGGCCATGGTCGGGATTAAGGGGATCCCAACCCCTCTCCGGCCGTGCGCCGGGCCACGTCGACCTCGGGGAGATGTCCGACGTCATGCTCCTCTCCGACGCTGCCGGATGTGGCCTCAGGTCCGTCGATGGCTCCTCCACCCCCACCTCCCCTCCCATCCTTCCCGCTCAAACCCCCCCCAATTCGAATTCGAATCCTGTCACGCCCCAGAACCAGAATACTGGAGAGCGGAGGAATGACTCAGCCAGCTACGTATTACGGGTAGATGAATACCGTATAATACGATCAATGCTGTCTAACCAGGCAAGGGGGTGCATACTACATAAGAGTCTTACTATGGTCATTTCACATCTATTGTCTCAATCATTCAAGCAAGAAACAGTAATAGAGAACATGTAAGATAAAACAGTAAGGCGTCCCAAACGTTCAGTCAAAATGTTCTTGAGATCTGGCTTTACAAAACATAGCCAGATGATATAGCAAGTATACACAATTGTTATCAGCTGCAGTCTGACTTAATTACAATTATGTAAAAGTAAGTATAAGACAATCCGACTAACATGTCGGTGCCAAACAGCTAAGTATATAAAGATAAATAACAAAACGAGCGGTGAAGTACGGAACCCACTCGAGTCCTCCTGCAATCATTCCTCTAGTATTGACCATCCTGGAGGTAGAAGTACGCTGAGTCCTCGGGAACCGGCTCTAAATCTGGCCATGCAAAACCAGAGAGGTTAGACCTCTAATAGCAAGTACCACAAGGAAGGACGATATGAAGGACAAAACCAGTAAGTAAAAGAATATAGTAATAGATCTCTGCTTGCTACTAGGATTCACATCACATCACGACACTTCGAACCAACCTCCCAACCAAACAAGGACAGAAGTTGGCCCGTCATGTCCTGACATTCTGATCATCCCAGTTAGGTAACAGAGTAGTACAGTACACAAACAAATCATCTTGAATGGCCAATCAATCCTACGGCTTGCTATTGTGAGTCCCAAGTTATTCTGGAATAATACAATAAAGATTCTTCAGTTCTTACTATGTGCGAGCAAAGCTAGTCTATCCAGTCAATCATGTGCGCCATGCATGAATTAGACGAGTCCTAGAAGGACGCCCGTCAATATACAATATACAATAATAATAAAAGCAGATACTGTTCTCTGCCCGTGTGGCAGATTTACAGTATCTGTGGGAACCAGCCGGCCCGTCGGGTACTACTCGTCCCAAGGGGGCTGCCATGTAAGAACTCGGAAATCCATTCTCTCCATGCAATCATTATTTTATTTAACTTAATAGTCCCTACGTTGAGTGAAATCCCATGCCGCATGGTCATTCAAATGAGTACTTTCGTACAGGGTACGATATGCACAACTCTACAACGATACCAGTACGGTTAGGTTGTAGGTCTTACATAGCGTAATACAACAATCAAATCTAACCACGGTAATCATGCCTTGACCATAAAGTACACATGCTTCTTTTGTAGAAAATAAATAAATAAACAAATAAATAAATAGATTGAAGCCTGCATGTGCATGTATGTCAATATTTGGGATCAGCCAGTCGATTTGCAATAGTTCATAACATGAACGTGTCTCATTCATTCATTTTAATAAGACGACTAGCCAGTCTCTTAGTTCCAACTAGGAACGCATGATCAATTAGTCAAATAACCATCGTCATTAATGGTGACAAGGCATGAAAGTCATTTATCATCAAATAGGGTCGAGTCTATAACTCTCGAGGTCAAGTTCCAGTCTCACTGGATATCCATATACCAATCCAGACACTTGGCACTAATACACAACCATAGGTATTAAAATATTAACATGCTAAGATTTTTGGGTTCATGCAAAAAGGCGTAAGGATATAATAGGGAATTATCATGCCAATATTAAATGAATAAAATATAGAACAAATAAAACTCCCAAGTCAGGAAGTCATGCTAACAAGTCTAAGCTAAGTCCAAAAGTCACGCCAAGTCTAGTAGGAGTGAGCGTGTAACAGCGTGAGCGTGAAAAAGTAATTCACGCTGGCATGCACAGTGTGAACGCGAAGGAAAATTCACGCACGCTCAAGTGAGCGTGAAAAGGTGACAAGAAATCCACGCACGCAAGGATGTGCGTGACTAAAAATACACGCACGTTCATGGATGTGTGCGTGACTGAAAATACACGCACTCATGGATGTATGCGTGACTGAAAATACACGCACTCATGGATGTGTGCGTGACTGAAAATACACGCACTCATGGATGTGTGCGTGACTGAAAATACACGCACTCATGGATGTGTGCGTGACTAAAAATACACGCACGCTCATGAGAACGTTAGCGTGACTAAAAATACACGCAAACACGTAAAGACGTGTGCGTGACTGGACTGATGTCTCACGCGAGCACGTAAGAACGTGTGCGTACAACATCTCCCGAACTCGCCCTATGGAGCCTTTGTTCCAGTGCCAGAGAAATACACGCAAAGTTGGTGGACTAAGAACCCATGAACAGCCGAATACAAAACTTAGATCTAGGAGAAACAAGCCAACGAAATCCAAAATACTAAGAACTAAACTCTCTTAGAATCACAAGGAGAAGCCAAATGAACCATAAAAACATGGTTCTCAAGTAGAAGCAAGTTTGCACTTGCCTTCTCCTGCTGCTGGTAGGTGGTGGAGAGTAATGAGAGGAAGAAGAAGAAGTAATGGTGAAGAGAAGTAATGAGGAGAGAGAAGGAGAAGGATGCTTTAAATAGGAAGGGTGGTGGTAGGTGGGAGTTAGTGGGCCGGGTTGCACAGATCCATCCAAGCCGAAACCCAATAAGACTAAAGCAACAAATAAAATACAGGTAATAAAATTGCAGAAATATAATTAACATGAAAATTTAAAGAGCAGATAATTAATTAACATGAAACTAAAGGAATTTAAATACAGAATAATACATGATAAATACTAAATAAATACACATGAGTTGTACATATATAAAAATACGCATTCCGGGAACGGGGAGTGACATCTCCCGTTGTTCCCCCCAGGTTTTCGAATTCGAAAGTCTCTGATGTTGGCGCAACCTATGTTGCCGTGCAACCTGAGATGCCACCACTGGTCTTTTTGGCGCAACCTGGCTGCCCAGCTCAGGCGCTAGTGGATCTCGCGCAACCTGCGCTATCCGGGTCCCCGCGGCCGGACGCTTTCCAGGGCTCTGCGCAACCTGCGCTTCCTCTTAAGGCATTGTCGGCGCAACCCCAGCCAGCTTTGGCGCAACCTGCTTTGTTGGCGCCACCTACTCGGTTGGCGCAACCTGCTTTGTTGGCGCAACCTACGAGATCGGCGCAACCTGCTTTGTTGGCGCAACCCCAGGGCTCTGCGCAACCTGCGCTTCCTCCTAAGGCACTGTCGGCGCAACCCCAGCCTGCTTTGGCGCAACCTGCTTTGTTGGCACCACCGACTCGGTTGGCGCAACCTGCTTTGTTGGTGCAACCTACGGGATCAGCGCCACCGACCCGGTTGGCGCAACTTTTGGCGCAACCCGGGTCGTCGCGGCTGGGCGCCAACCTGGGTATGGTGGCACACATGGATTTGACGCACCCTGCGATGCCTCCTATGGCGCAACCGGGTTTGGCACCACCAGTGCTGCCTAAGTTGGCGCAACATGGGCCTCTACAGCTTGGCGCCCCCCGGTACCCCCCAGCGGGGAGCTTATCAGGAGATCCCTCTCTCACCGTCTCAGGCGTATTCCAGTACATGCTGGACGTCGATCCCCATTACGCATCTCAGCCTATGTTGATCTATGCACAAGATATGGAGCACAATTTGAGGCATATTATCCACCATAACCAACCTGCGCCCGATGGACAACAGATTCATCTACTGGCTGCGCCTAACGGTCTGGAAGCGACCTACTCATATCCCAGGGCGCTAGGATCATCCACCTCTTCATTGGCGCAAGGCGCTATCCAATCTCCTCCCTTGCCGCAAGGAGTCTCTGCCCCCTGTTCTGCCACCCTGGGTGTGGCGCAACACAGCCTCACCGACCCATCCAATAAGGCTCTGGCCCAGTCCGGTGCCTTGAAGGCTGCGACGACGGCGGGTGCTCAAGGCCTCCCCTCCGCTGCGCAGGTCCTCCCTCGCGTAGCCCAGGGACCCCCTCCCTCGGCGGGCCTTCCGTTGCCTTCCTACGCTGATAAGCTTCGTCCGGACAGGGCAGACAGGCAAGGACTCCTGGTCACTGACATCCCCCTCCCCGATGTTGAGTACTCGGTAGAATCTCCTGTGCCTTCAGTTCCATTCTCCGAACATGAACCGTCCTCCCTAGCCACCTCTTTCCCCCACACCTTCGTTCTCAAATTCTCCTCAGGATGCCCCAAACTCTCTCGGGTTCAGGAGGTTATTGCCAGCTGGAGGCTCTCTGCAGAATACAGAGTGGCACCCCTTGATCCCAAGCATATCCTGCTCCACCTCTCCTCCGACCGTGACCACAGGACAGTGTGGTCCAAAGGTACCGGCAGGGTGGACTCCCACCAGATGAAGATTATCAAATGGTCAGCGAGCTTTAGCACCAAGGAAGACTCAACGACAGTCGTCGCCTGGGTGACCCTTCCCAACCTCTCTCTCATTTGTTTCGTCCCAGCGGCACTTAGGCGTATAGCCAACTCCTTCGGCACTTATCTGGCCACTGCAGCAGAAACCAGCAACCTGACCAAAGCTCACTATGCGAAGATCTGCGTGGAGCTCGATCTCACTTCCGAGCCCCCCAATCACATCCTCATTGAACTTGGCAACCATGTAGGACCGATTGTAGGAACGAGTTGTAAAGCACAATACTCTAGAGGGGGGGATGAATAGTGTAGGTAGCGGAAATTAACTATTTAAAAATGTTAGTAACAAGATCACAGATAATATATCACAGATATGTAAATGAAAAGTAGTGAGTAGAGAGCAAACACAAACACATGGATGTATACTGGTTTCCCTCTTGTGAGGACTAGTCCAGTCGGAAGAACTCTAGGTTCCAGTTGAATCCATTATGGAAAATCACCACAAGTTTTCATCCGAAGTTCTTGCAACTTCTACAACGCGAGCTTTGATCCGAAGTACTCGACCAACTTCAATTGTGAAGTGTGTACCTTCAATCAAGCCTCTGATTACAATCACTCTGAAACTTCTAGACCGTACCGCACTGGCAAATCGACTAGAGGATTGTAACTGGCTTGGGATTTAAAAATGAAAGCTCAGAACACTTTGGAAGAAGTAGTAGGCTTATAGAGAAGAGATATGAAAGTGAATTGGTGTGTGAGTGAATTGAAATGATCGAAATCCTTCTCTATTTATAGTTTTTCCAAAGGCAGAATTCTGACAGAATTCGGGCAGAATTCGGACAGAACTCTATGAGAAAATCTCGTTGGGATCCGTAACTGCAGGAAGACCAAGTTCAAAAAGCAACGTTCACTAACCGAACTCTGGCCGAATTCGGGCCGAACTCGGGCCGAATTCTGTTGGAGTTCTGTCAGGGTTTTTGTAAATTAGTTTTTGGGCTTTTTGAAAAGTCAAACAGTTAGGAAGTAGTTTGGGCTTTTGTAAGTGGGCTTGTTTTCAAATGAGAAGGTTATTTTGAAAACGTTTCTTGGGTAGCCTATTTGCCAGTACGATGCAGTGTACATCGTATTCCTAGACTCAATAAATGTGAAAAATGCATTGATAAAATAGAAAAACCAAGAGCCCTTTGATGACGCCTTTCTTCAGATATTTGAGCAGACTTGAAGACGCCTTTTTCACTTGACGGCAATCGTCTAAAGATAAACAGCGGAACCCCCGATGCGAGGCCCCGGATAGGTTATTAGGCGGTTCAGAGAAATCTTCTTGTATAACGCCGTCTTTGGCCCATCAAAAATGCTCTATTGCATATGTCCTGGTTTGATCATGCTTACAGCATGTCTACAAATACGTGTTAGGCAAACAAAACAATATGACTGATGAAAATAACATGTCTACAAATACATGTTAGGCAAACAAAACATTATGACTGATACAGAACATTAGGACAATGCTAAGTTAAAGTAGCAACATGATAGTGATTACATGAATATTAGTGATGTCATTATGTTAAACTTAATTGATTAGCCATATTCAAAAACATGATATAATCATTGGGCTAACAAACTAGTCCCACACCCAACAAATCGTCTACGATAATCACATTATCTTCTGCTCTCATTGTCATCTGTGCGGTCATCTATCGAAGCATTGTTATCGTCTTCATCTTGAGCTCAAGAGGAAACCTGTTAGGCGCATATCCCACACCAAAGAAGGTAAGCATCAGTCGCTTACTCGATCTCCCCTGCTCCCCCTATCGAATCGCCACACCAGATTTCACTCTAGTGAAGGCAAAACATACAACGGCGCCCCCTCAGACAGTACGGTGATCCCCTTCCACCCACCAGCCCTGACCCTATCCAATCAGTTCAACGCCCTTGACGAGGAAGCGACCGAACCCTCCCTTGAGATCGCCTCTCTTGGAGACTCTTCAGAGGCCCACAATACGAACCCAGATGTCGTCAGCTACCCTAATCCGGATGCGACCGTGGAGGCCATCCCAGAACCTCAAATTCCCCCAGACAGCCCCGTCGAGGTTCATCCTTACCTCGAAGTCGATGTCGTAGAAGCTCTCGCTATACTAGGGCCAGAACAAGCTCATAGAGACAAACAGGTTCTCGCCGCAGGATTCCCTCTCCTAGCGGAAGGAGAATAGATCGACAACTCGGACGACGCTATTCTTTTACCCCCTGAGGAACCAGAGACAGACTCGGCAGGAGAATCGCTCCAATCCCCCGAAGACATTCGCATCAACCCCCCCCAGGATTCCATACCCAGCTCATCCACATCGAAGGAGGGAGAGACCAGCACCATCAGGAAATCAGATCAGAAAGTCGAAGAGTCCCCGACAATCCGAACCAGGTCCGCAACCAAGCGGGCTCACCAACCCCCCCCCCCCCTCGCGGCTCCATTAATGCTGAACATCCTCTTCTGGAATGTCCATGGTCTGGCGAACAAACCAACCAAGAGGAGAATCACCAGCCTTAACAAAACTCACAAGATTGACATCTTGATCATCCTTGAACCCAAAATCTCCTACAAGAAACTCAAATCCATTCAGCTGCAGTTAGGCTTTCCTACGGCCATTGCTGGCAGACACGAGATTTGGATCCTTTGCTCGAAGAGCGTCAATATCAGAGTCATTCAGGACTCCAGGCAGGCCCTTTCTTGCTGGATAGAGCACCCGTTGATCCCTAAATGTGCCATCCTGTCCGCGGTTCATGGCAGCTGTGACATTGCGGAGCGCAAACATCTTTGGAACAATCTCCTGGACATCCATCTACACCACAACAACCTCCCTTGGCTTTGCATTAGGGACTTTAACCCTATCACCTATAGAGAAGAGAAGACTGGCGGCCGCCCTCCCCCTCTTTCGGCCATGCAAGATTTCAACAACTTTATTTTTAACTCTCACCTCACCCCCCTTCCGTTCACCGGCAACGCCTTTACCTGGTGCAACATGCAGGAAGGCGACCGCCGTCAATATTCCCGCCTCGATAGGGCCCTAAGAATGCCCAATGGCACAGAATGGGGACCACCTCTAAGCTTTCTCACCTCAACGCAACTGAATCCGACCACGCCCCCCTGCTTGTTGGAATTACCAGCTCTTCGGGCCTGCACAAAAAAAGCTTCTGTTTTCTAGAATTCTGGAGCGAACACCCCTAGTTCTTGGGCATCGTCACGGAAGCCTGGAACGGAGCGGACTCCCCCGAACCCCTCACTCGGGTGGCCAACAAACTTAAAGCCACGAGAAAAGCCCTTGCGGTCTGGAGCAAGCAGGCCTATGGGAACATTTTTCAGGCCATTCGTGAGGCTGATGATGACGTCGCTCGTGCAGAAATCAAGTTCATGACCGACAGAACGCCGGCCGCTAGGACAGTCCTGAACCTCACCAAAGCGATCCTTAAATTTCGGCTGAAAGTGGAGACAGATTTTTGGAAGCAGAAAACGAGGCTTAAATGGGACAGCGAGGGTGATAAAAACTCGAGCTTCTTCCATGCCAGCGTCAATGGTCGCAGACAGAAACTCTCGCTTCACCAAATTACCGACGAAATCGGGAACATCTTCAACGATCAGAGGGGCATCCAAGCGACAGCGGCTGGGTTCTTCTCCAAACTGTTCTCCAAGGAGACAGTTCTCAAGGACATCCTTTCTGGAGGAGATACCCCACCTTATCAGCGACAACGATTCCCCCATCCGAGCAAGAGGTCAAAGACGCCGTCTGGGCCCTGGACGAGCATAGTACGCCCGGGCCAGATGGGTTCTCGGGAGTATTTTTTTGCACATGCTGGGACATCATCAAGACGTATATCCATGATGCGGTTTCTGCTTTCTTCCAACGAGCCATGTACCCTAGAGCCATCTCGAGCACCAACCTGATCCTCATCCCGAAGAAAGAGAACCCGGAGACATTCCGCGATTTTTGCCCCATAAGTCTTTGCACCTTCACCAACAAGATCATATACAAGATCATAGCTTCCCGCATGGCGGGTCTCCTTCCCAAGATCATCTCTGAGGAGCACAGTGGCTTTGTCCGCGGAAGAAATATCCAGTATAACATCATGCTGGCTCAAGAGTTAATCACCTGTATGAAGTTCCCAGCTAGAGAGGGCAATATTGCTATCAAATTGGACATGGAGAAAGCGTATGACAGGCTGGATTGGCAATTCATGATCTGGGTTTTCAGGGCGTTCGGATTCTCCGAAACATGGACCAACATCGTGTGGAGATCGATCAGCAACTCGTGGTTTTCTACAGTGATCAACGGTCAGGCCGACGGATTCTTCAAATCGAGTCGCGGGGTTAGGCAAGGAGATCCTCTATCATCCACCGTCTTTCATTACGGCGGATGCCTTGAGCAGGAACCTTAATAAGATGGCTTGCACTACTAACTTCCATTACTATCATACAGCCAGCGGCTGTCCGATCATCACCCACCTGGCTTTTGCTGACGATATCCTGATTTTCTCCTTCGGGGACGTGGGGTCAGTAGAAGCTGTCCACCACACTCTCCAGAGATACGTCAGATGCTCGGGCCAGAAGGTCAACCCGGATAAAAGTGTCATCTACACCCATCACAATATCAAGAGAGAGCACGCAGACGTTATCTCCAACACCGCCTCCTTCCCCATCAAGCATCCATCGTTCCACTATCTGGGCTGCCCCCTCGTGTACAGGAAATACAACTCTGGCATTTTCGAGGACCTGACCAACCGTATAAGGAAAAAACTACAAGGATGGCATAACGCAACTTTATCCCCAGGCGGCAAGATGATCCTCATCAAGCACGTCCTCACATCTATACCCATCTATACTCTAGCAGCATGTCCCCCTCCCCCAAGAAAGTGCTTTCTTTGGTCGAGAGCATCTTTAGCAACTTCTTTTGGGAGCACAGTGACGGCCACGACAAGCATCATTGGGCTAGTTGGGATACCATGACGCGTCCTACAGAGGAGGGGGGCCTGGGGTTCACCAAACTATCCCACATCGTTAAAGCCTTCTTGATGAAATTGTGGTGGAAGCTCTGCACGACTCAGAACTTATGGACCAGGTTCATGAAGGCGAGATACTTCAAGCACATCCACCCTTCGACGACCATCTCTAACAGCAGATCCTTCGCGGCGTGGCGGCGCATGCTCAACAGGTGTTCTCTAGCCGAACCTGTGATGCGTCTTCATGTGGGCGATGGGGAAGCGTCGGCATTTCTGGAGAGATGGGTTGGAGAATCCTTACTTACTAACCTCTCAGAAACCCACAGGAACTGCAAGATCAAGGACATGTGGGACCCCAACGATAATATATGGAGATGGAACGAGGTCCGGGACTGGGCCGGCCCAGAGGCAGTTGTCACGCCCCAGAACCAGAATACCGGAGAGCGGGGGCGTACATAGCCAGCTACGTATATTGAAGTGCAACCCACCTCGCTATACGGTCACGACTGTCTAGATACATGAGGGTTTAACTACAAGCCAACAGTCTCCTATGGTCATGAACCAGCCTATTGTCTCAATCTCAAGCAAGCAATAATAGTTACAAGATGTCAGAGCACCAAATATATAATAACAAGGCGTCCCATACATTACATATTGGATGATCATGAAGCTAGTCGTACAAAATGTCAAGACTAGCAAGAGTTCAGTCATACATGATCAACCCTAGGATCTGTCAATCATGTTACAGCCCGTAGGCGGATAGTAAATAAAGGTGCAATACGAGCTAACACGTGCTCGCCGGCTAAACGCCTCAAAAGAATAATTTTTATAATAAAGTGGGAGGACAAAAGAAACCCACTCGTTGCCAAGGTTACGCCTGGTGGTCACCACCTGGTTGGAAGACAGGTGGATCCTCTGGTGCTGCTCTGATATCTGGCCACACAAAACCAGCTGGGTCAAACCCCAGAAAGAGCCAGTGCCACAAAGGAGGCTTCACTTAGGAACTAAAACCAGCATATCACAATAGAATATTAAAGGTAATAAATAAAGAACTGATAATAATAGAGATAACAACAGTAAACTGAGTACGAGAAAACCATTCAAGTAGCCAGGTCACAACCCTTAAACCAAATAAGGACCGGGGTTGCAGCCCTTCATCTGAATAGAAACCGTCTCAAATACTATTGGTACAGTGAAGACAATAAACGAAGAGAGGACACAGAACTGCTCCGGGAGCCAAGTTACAACCCTTAAACCAAACAAGGACCGGGATTGTAACCCTTCGCCTGAACAGAACTGGACCCCCGATCTTTATCGCTAAGGCCAGTATAAATAATCATGATATTAAGGTAAGGTAAAATATGACAAACATGGCATGGGGTTGCAATAAAACAATAAACGAAGAGAGGACACAGAACTGCTCCGGGAGCCAGGTTACAACCCTTAAACCAAACAAGGACCGGGGTTATAACCCTTCGCCTAAACAGAACTGGACTCCCGATCGTTATTGTTAAGGCAAGTATTAATAATCATGTCATGTCACAATCTTGCACAGGATCAGGATAAGACTAAGCTGGAATAAACTCCATCCAATCAATCACGGCCAATCAAGAGTACGACTTGATACTTTTAACTAACTAGGGTTATCACAGGCCTAGTTATTAGTAAGATGCAATGAGATTATCCCAACAGCCACAAGCCCTGCAGACCATCCGGTTATCCAGGTCGAATGTCCGTTTATGAAGAATGCAACACGTGACTGTGTGCTGGAAATGTGCCCTACTCGTCGATAGGCTACAAGTCCACTTAATGCGCCCAGATAACGGGATTGCCTGTAGCTGGGAATCTCTTCATGTCTACTGAATTATTCTAGTTTATTAGCCTTAGTCAATTACTGTAGGTATCCCTGACCGTGGTACTCAGGGATCCCTGTCCTAGACATGATGCAAAACATTATCGGTTCATTTTGTACAAACACAATCATCCACGGTGTCCAGGCCATTCAATTTTGTCATGACATGCTAGCCGTCGTAACAGCATTCGAGATATATATCATGTCAAATTCACTGTCAAGAGTGTGCCACGATGGACCACTATCATGTCATGTCATTTGTCAAAAGTGTACCACAACTGGTCACCATTATGTCATGGAACATATTTAAAATTAACGTTTAACCTGGTATAAGCGTCTATGCAATAACTAAATATAAACAGGGTGCAAGAGTTGTGGAGGAATCATGCGGCTCAGGGGAGACGGGGCATAACTTCCACATACAAACTCAAAATGAGGTGCTCCAGAGATATTCGGAAAGGCAAGACAAAGATCTAAAACTTTCATGTTTTAAGTTTTTCGAAATTCTGGCTAAAAAATAGCTAAACTTGGCAAAAACAGTCTTTCTGTGCACTTTTTACGCCAAAAATTCAATTCTGCGTAAAATACGCAAAAGGGGAGGGTTCCAGCGTAAAATTTCACATTCTGGGTACCATCCAGCGTAAAATACGCAAATTCAGGATTCCCTGCGTAAAATCTTACATTCTGGATGCTATCCAGCGTAAAATACGCAATTTTAGGGTTCCATGCGTAAAATCTTATATTCTGGATGCTATCCAGCGTAAAATACGCAATTTCAGGGTTCCCTGTGTAAAATCTTACATTCTGGATGCTATCCAGCGTAAAATTTCACTCAGCCGACATAAAAAATCCAGAAAACTTGTTTTGGCCATAAAAACTTCATTTTAACTCGAAATAAGGTGAATCAAAAACCAAATTCATACGAAATTTCGTGCTCTTGCTCATGGAACTATTAGTTTTTGAAAATAATAAGTTTTAGTAGATCAAAACCAAGAAAACTCCATGAACTCATGAAACCCCAAAGTTATAATGTAGATCTAGAAGAATCTATCCATAAAAATCAAAAACTCCAAGTTCTAAAGAGGCTTATAATCATGTAAAGAAGGAAATGGAACAATAAAACTTGAGATCCATCATGAAGCAAGTTGCACTTGTCTAGGGCTCTTGGGCGTAGGTGGAGAGTAATGGTGAGGAAGAAGAAGAGTGAATGAGGAGAGAGAAAGAGTGTTGGGTTAATAAATGGGGATGGTGGTGGTAGGTAAGGGTTCTCCCCTTGGTTCATGATGAACCAATAAGCAACCCAAGCCGAACCAAGCCAACCCAAACAAGCCGAACCAAGCCAGGAGACATGCAATACGAGTCAGATACGTACACGTATCCCAAAATACGTAATACGAACTATGGTCATCGCAGCAGTCGAGCGCATCCGCCTATGCGGAGTGACGATCGGGTCCATCGCTGACGAGATCCGGTGGTCGGCTGATGCTTCGGGTTCCTTCTCGGTCAGAACAGCCAGGAGAGTGGTCCATGGTACTGCGGCGCCCTCCCCTAGCATTGCATCCTTCTGGCAGACATGCATCCCCAAGAAGTAGTCCTTCTTCATTTGGAGAGTCCTACGCAAGATCCTCCCCACCGATGACACTCTCAACACTATCGGGTTTAGCCTTGCATCCGCGTGCACATGCTGCACGGATCGTCAATCGGAAACGGTGGACCACATCTTCTGTCAGGGAGACCTCCCGTCCAAGGTCTGGAGTGTTCTTTTCCAACGCTGCAGGATGGTTCCAGGGGGCGGGTGCTTCAACGACCTCGTTGCGGCATGGGGATCTGAGTCCCATGGCCACCAGATCGTAGCAGCCGCTGCCACGTAGGTTATATGGAAGAACCGCAACAAGGCTAGATATGAAGGCCATCAGTACTCCGTAGGCCAGCTTATTGGGGAGACCATTCGGCAATGTAGCAAACGAAGGTCCCTCTGTCATCACGGCCACACGGTGTTTTGGAACTCCCTCCTCTCCCGGGACTAGACGTTTGGATTCCCTTCTCCCCTCCTTTCGTTAGTATACGTGTATAGGCTTCAACATTTTGCGCCTTCTGGTATACTTGTATAGCTCTGGCTTTCTTTTCATGGAATAAAATGGGGAGTCTTTTGGATAATATATATAACCCATCCAACCCTGCTGCAGGAATCCACACGATTCTGTCTAACTTGGAGAATAAATTATGGAAAAAATAAAATACGGTTCCCTCTTGCGTAGCCCCGCCCCTCTTGGAACCGTTTACCTACCTCCCTTACTGACTATCCCTACCACAAAGAGAAGTTTTGAGTTGAGCGAGGTGCTTGGCATTATCGCATAGGAAGTTGAGAGATGCATGATAACTTATACATTATAGTGGATTAAGTCGAAAACACGCATCAATTCCTATATATGTGACTAGATTGAAGATGAAGCAAATAAAATGAGCATGGACCAATAGTTTTAGGGTTACTACAGATAGCATAGCTTTAACAAAAATTGACTAGAGAAAATGAATACAAATCCTATGTAATTAACAGGTTAATGTTCCCTGTTCGCATTCAACTCTCATCACATCACATCCTGAGACGCCATCGATAAATCTAAACAAATTATAAACGTTTAAAATGATGCAACTTTGATGAACAAAAGTTGGCAGAAATCTTTCCTCAGGACAGAAAAAAAAAAAAACGAACCCACAACAATTTGGCCTAGAAAATTATCTATTAAATACCCTGTAGAAAGAGTACTGTCTTCTTACTAGATATAAAAATTGTGTATAAACTAAAGAACACATTTGAAGAATCTCCAGATATAAAAAAGAACACATTTGTGTATAAACTAAAGATATTTATCTTGAAGCCTTGAGCTACATGTACAGATATGTCCATTTATAGATTCAAGTAACAAAGTGCAGAGAGTTTTATCTTCACCACCTGACACCAATGGCAAAGAGTAGAGGGAGTGCCACTCATTTATTAATCCTGAATGCCCTTACACAGATCGAGGGCGTAGAAAGAGTACTGTCTTCTTACTAGCTTCGATAACAATATGTTTCTATTTCCTTTGCTCGGTAAAGAACCTAGTGTTTCGGAAACAACCCTTGGGTTAGTGAGGAGAAATCAAAGTCGCTGCCTTTGGTAGAGGAATTTGCAGGAGATGGAGAAGGTTTGCTTGCTTCATTTGCGGTTGCTTCGTTCACAGGTCCAGCCAAACTGCAAGAGGATTAAAGAGAATTTTGTTTTAATATTGTACACAAAAATATTTTCATATTTACCAAAGAAAAGTTGCATCAGAATCTAACAATATCGGAAGTATATGATCTAAAATTTACACAAATTCTTAAACATAGGATATTAAATGATAATGACAAGTCTGAAGAATTCCAAATCAAAATCTTATTGGTCAAATTGTATTTGTGCTGCCATTTTGAAAGGAGTAAAAAGACCACACAAGTCTAAAGACATTGATTTTAAATATTTTATCATTGCTGATAATTCCGGGGATTTTAATACATGATAAGTAAATTCTCAGCAATTGAAAATTACGCATTTATTGGGTACCATGTAACAACAAAGCTTGTTGCATTCTTCTACTCTCAAACCACATGCAGATCAGAGATCTATTGCAAATCCGGTCCCTTAACACAGCAACATAGATTAATATTTCCTTGATACACTCATTATAGAGAACGTAGAAAATTGAAATATCACATTTCATCCCAAAATATATAATACCTGACCTTCAACATAAACTAGAGGATTACAACCAATATGTATATATATAAGATTAATTTGCAACAAAATACCCTAAATCTGGATTTGCAAGTTGTTACCATAAACTATTAAAATTAACAATTTGTTACCGTAAAGTATTATAATTAGCAACTAAATATCATGAACTTTCACTGATTTACAACTCCCTTCCAAATGCTGATAAGATAGGGTATCATTAAGAAATATGAAAACATGAAGGGTACCATCATTAACGACATAGGGGTGACAAGTTGCAATTTTAGAAAGTTCAAGGTATTTGGATGCTAACTATAATTAAGAATAACAAATTGCTAATTTTAGTAGTTTAGGGTAGCAACTTGCAAATCACGAAAAGTTCAAGATATTTAGTTGCAATTAGCCTATATATAATAGAGTTTCCTTTGGATCTCGTAGCTCTGTACTTGACTAGACAAAAGGAGAAAATAAAGAGAACTATCACAACCTAGTCTAAACCTAGAATCAATAATCTTGCTCTTGCTAAATTTACATTTTTGAATTAGTTATAGATGAACATCCTAAGCACATTCAACAGATCCAGGAAGATGTTACATTGCGCATGCCATTTGCCAATATCATTTTTAGACAACAAGACTATAAATGGGATTTGATCTTAAGATTATGAAGTTGGGAGAAGCTTTAGAGTCTGATGATGAGGACATAATATATGGAATGCAAGTTTCAGTATGAATGCAAGAGAAATGAGTGAATAAGTTGCATAAATACCAAAGAATGACACTATTACTTTAGAAACGAATTAATAAGTAACAAGAGGTTAAGGAGGAGACTGTTAAAAGATTAAAGTAGGATGGTTGAAGTGAACTGCTTTTGAAGTATCATGTAAACATGTGGAGTACCACGAAAGTGAGGGTGAAACTTGTTGCTTGCATCCTAGAGAATGCAGATTCGAGTCAGGGAAACAACATCTCCACATATAGGGGTAAGAGTGCATACATCTTGGCCCTCCCAGACCCTGAAATTGTTGAACTGATAATGTTTTTGATCAGTGGATAGATTGAGAGAGAGAGAGAGAGAATAACCCAATGAGTGCATGTACAGGAAGCATGAGTAAGAGGCAAAGGTGGATAACCCGAGGAAAAATCATTTGAGATAGCAGGACATGGGGCAAGTGATGATAGGAAGTTCAAGGTGCCAGTAGCACGCCTACCGAACTGGATGGAAAGAGTATGATGGTTATTAATGATTGCCGGCGATGAACCTTAATTTTAATACTGTATTTAGCTGTGAGATCCATCTTGCATGGACACGGATACAACATGACACGGTAAGGACACAGCAACACGGACGGCAACACGGACACGTTATCTTTGTCTCCTAGTGTATTTTGGAGTGTTCGTGGAGTATCCTAGTCCAAATAGCATTATTCTTCATCATAATCATCATTCCACAATATTCAAACCTCTCTCCATCACGTGTCAACCTCAATAAGGTTTGCCGAAAAGATAAAACATGATTTAAAAACTGTTTGCCAACCTGAAGTCAACACTCTAGTTGGCATCAAATTCCTGATTGATGTTTTACATCAGTAAAGCGTATTCTCATAACAATTAGGAGGACTTTCGAATGTAAAGGCTTTAAATTATTGGCAACGCAATTGGACCCCATCCAATCATGGGGCAGGACTCCAGAATTTCCTAACTGCAAAACAGTCTACAAGTAGTGAGCAAAAGTCAAGATTACTCTATCAAGTTGCATTCGCTCTTATCTCCATAGGCAACCATGTACTCTATGGTAAGGAAAATTAGTTCATAAAAAATCCTCAGAATGGAAGGTTACAACACTAGACAATACTGGGATTACATACCTTGATATAGGACAAGGACTGGCCACGGACGATGATGGAAGGATGCTTGCAACCTAATAAAAGGGAAGAGAGAAAACAAAATATATGAACCTGTCATTATATTCTCGAGTAAGAATTATCTCTAGCTTTGTAAGAGAAGCACCTGACTGTAGTTATTGACATCTTTTTGTCCCCCTGGCGGTGTCAATCCAGGAAGCTGATAAGCAAGATTAGGCCAGCTGCCTGCAGTTGTCGGACTTGCATTGGTAAGATTTGCTTGTGGCGCTACACCAGACACTGTTGAAGGGATTCCACCAGACTTGGATGCAGCAATAAGAAGAGCTTGCTGCTGGGAGAGGAATGCCAGCTGCTGTTGATGAATGACAAATGGAGATACCATATTGGACTGCATAAGCAACCGACACAGTGTTAGATCCATATAGTCAACTGGATTTGGACCTATTACCAATTTTCTTCATGGATCTGGTTGGGACTTTTTTTTTCAATATAAACTATGTTTAGTTTGAGCATCCCTCCAAACAAAGAATTGGACATGATAGGAGAAAGAACAAATCAATGACGTTAGACTTGTCAAATTGATGAGCAGGTTCACTTGCATACTATCTTTAGTTTAACCATGACTTTGGGTACTCTGTACATCACAATAAGTGAAGATTATGATTAGTCATATACATGTTAGGTTTGGCTTATCTGAATATAACAAAAGCCTTCATCCAAAATGTGGAAGACCTGAACCAACAAATCAGTGATGAAAGGCTTGCAAGATTGATGGGCATGTCCTCATTTGCATACTACATTTAGTTTTAACTTAACTCTGGAACTCTCTGTCTCACAAGTAACAGTTGTATTACTTTTAGTTTTGGCCTATCTAAATAAGTAAAATTTGATAGTTTAGTCAAACTTTCGTGAATGTTCAAGCAGGATGACAAGTGAGAGTTAACTTGCATTTTATATTTTTAAATAAGCAACATTAACATTATGGAATCAGTAGCTGAGTAATTTAATAAAGGTTCCCATTGTCCTGGCACATACAAACCCAAAGCATTAACTAGCCCCAGCAATCAGAGCCACACCAAATTATCTGCACTGGCCTTGTTTCGCTTGGTGGGTTACTTGGTCTTAAAAAATGCAAGCCCAAAGCATCAAATATCCCCATGTGCAGTTCTACAGTTCTAGTCACAGACCTTAACTTGATAAGAAAAGGGGATCAAAACATTTAGTCCTTAGAAATGCAGTAGTCTGACCTTGTCAAAAAGGTTCAAAATGTCATCTTTCACATTTGTCCGGGATTTTTCTTGAGCTGAAGGGGGTGTCATTGGTGGTGTATCTTTGAATAGGTCCTCAATCCCTGATGTAGACCCAAGCTTGCTTTCAACAGTTCTTGTAGTTCCATTTTCATCTTGAAAAGGCTTATCTTCTGCATTTACGTTCGTGTTGGATATTTCTGGAGCTGAAGGGGGTGTGACGAACAATGAATCTTCAAATGGGTCCTCGATCCCCAATACAGTTTGAGACTTACTTTCAACAGCTCTTGTACTATCCTTTTCGTCAGAAACACTATGCGCTTCGGAAGCTGCAAGAGTTTTAAATCAACACTAAGATCAACATGAATATCCATTTAATAGCTACTATACATAGTAAAGAGTTCAGGCTAAAAAATGTCAACGCTAAGAGAGAGAAAAATGGACATATATGTAACAATTGTCCAATAGCTGGCAAATGGGATCTAGATAACAACCAATAAAGGAAAACTATAAAACACTCTTATACACTCCCCCAGAAGATGGAGCTTAGATGACAATAAGTTCAACTTGGAGAGAAACTAAAGAAACAACGAAGAGAGATAAAATACAGACTTGTAGCCATATCGGCAGCGAGAGAGTGAGTTGTGTTCTTCTAGATGTTTGGAGAGAGTGAGTTGCGGTTTCTTGATGATCGGGAGTGAGAGCTAAGACCATGTAAGGCAGCGAGAATCATTTGAGTTGCGGAATTCAAGATGGCAAGAGAATAGAGTTGCGACCATCGAGGCGGGGGGAGAGAGAGAGATTCGTGACACGCAGATGGTGCGTCGAGGATTAAGTGAGTTGTGGTCATCTTGGCCGACTACTATAAAGCAACTAACAAATGGGCCCTACACACTTGGGCCACAAAAGAGGACTACTCTAGTGGGCTAGATGGGCTAGACCTTGTGGCAGAGGAGTTTGAAGAGTTTGTTGCCTTTGATAGATGACAGGTGGCCCACGAGTGTAGAATAATGCTACATCAGCAGAGTGACTAATTAAGGGGGCATAAAAGGCTGTTAGGTGGATACATATTAATGGATTTGTGGTGAGAAGAAAGCTGTGTCAATACAAGGAAAGTAAGTGTGCAAGGAGGCAAAAGACATGGAGATAATTTCTGGGAAGGAGTGGCTTATGATTGCTAAGTATAGATCTTAAGCATCTCAAGAGATGGAGGGAACATGAGGAGAAATCGCTCTGTGCTGCTCCGCCAAAGAGGAAGTGGCTGATCTACCGGAGGTCATTGTAGAGAGAGACACAAGGGGTCAAAAATAAGGAGGTGAACAGTGAACTTCGAGCGCTCGCTGAATATGAGGATAGGGCAGGAGATCGAGAAGAAGAATTCGTCAAGTTACTTGTTGACAGAACTAAGATGGAGGAGAGAGAAAACAGCTGTCAGAGGGTTTTTCAACAGGTTAGTTGTCATTGCTTTCATTTCATCATTTTCTTTTGATGCTTCTTCTCTGGTTTATGGACTTTTTTGGTGGATAAAAGAGGACTGAGATATGAAAAAATAGGGGTTGACAACACAGCTAGGACAATGGCAGCTAGGGTAGGGTTGGTATTGAGTTATGGAGTAGTTCTATTGTTAGTGGATGCTAAGGCTGAGATGCGGTGGTGATGGTGGCTAGGCTGACAATAATGGAGCTAGGGTTTGGGTGAGGATTAGGGGTATGGTGATGGAGAAGAGATGGCGATTGCGGCTAGGAAGCTAGGCTTAGGGTCTTAGAGATAGATGGAAGAGATAACTCTACAACAAGAACTAGGGCTCTTGGTCAAGCGATATATAGGAGATATAAAAGTTGATATTTATGTAATAGCTATTTAATACTCAATAGCTTAAAATGACAAATAGATAAGAGCAAACAAAGGGAAAAAAGATAAAACATTCGCAGACAACTCTTCTACAATATATAAAGGCATACTCGTAGGCTTCCAGAGAGCAAACCTATTAATTAATGTCAACAAAGTATCGATTATGTTAGCTACGGATTCCAATTCCTTGGGCATGAACCACATATGTACCTAATTATATTTTTAATTTTGGGTACTTCGACCCCGTTACCCGAGCGGTAATCCAAATATCAATTGACCAACCCTAGCTTTTCGTTGATGGTGAGACATTAGTGGAAGGGAATTTGATCTACTTGATGGTGTTGGAGTTCTTGAAATTGCCAACTTGTCTCGATGTGAACCTATTTGGAACTTGGAAGTTGTATTGTGTATGGATGATAGTGCTTACAATGAACTAGAGGTGTTGGTGATGCCAAGGTTCACAATATCGGTATCGGAATCGGTTTCGGACTATTCCTATGAGTATTGGTATCGGCGATATCGGTAGTATCGGCGGTATCGTATCGGAGTATCGGACTTTGGTATCGGAAAACAAATAATTATTAATAAATTATTTACATTTAAAAACATATATTTTATACATTTAGGCATAATTTTAAGTATTTCAGCGTTATTTCTTAGTAGTTTTGAAATTATATGAAATAGTAGTCACCCTTACCGATTGGTTTTGCCGAATTGACCGGAACAAAGACCCCCATAGTCGGTATCGGTCAATATTTGGTATCGGTCGGTATCGGATCGGAACATGCCAAACCGTATCGGTTATCGGCCGATACTTTAAACCATGGGTGATGCTACTTAGCTATAACGATTACAGACATACATTTTGTACTTCAGCACTTTTCTTTGATGTTTTAAGACTAAATGTGTTTTGTTTAATGTTTTTAGATTAACACACAACGTTCTGGTTCCAGTAGCTAAGCAACATGAATTGAAAATGGACAAGTCTCAATATCTTGGGCTGCAGTTCCATATGCATTCCCAGTTACAAGTAATAAACGGGCCATAGGTGCAAAATTTATGACATGCAATGTACAGTTTTCCGGTATCTTGATCTAACATAGCTGACATATTTGAAAAGAAAAATATCTAATAGTTGGGAACTTCTTTTATAAGCAACCAACTATAACACAAGCTATGTTTGTTAAGATCAGTAATTGAAGCACCCAACCTAGCGATTACGGTTCATTTGTGTTTCAAATCATGGAGATAAAGTATAACTTACACTGGAAATTTGCCCATGATGTATCATCATCAACAGTAGATCCATTTCCCTCAGGGGCCTCCATAGAAAACATATCAAAGAGATCAGTATTGTTGTCAACTTTTAGAGGGGAACTGGATGTGGTATTAACAGCGATCGGAGCAGGTTGTTGAGGCCTTTGAGAAACAACCTTTGGCATGACAGGCTGTACTTTTGATTCTGATGGAACCTGTTTCAGGTTCAACCAATATTTAGTTACATATTAATCAATCTAACATACTTTCTCGATAGAAGATTATAAAGCATTAGAAAGAGAGCTTGCAAGGTACACAAGACAAAAAAAAAATACTATCCAATAATTACTAACTAGGATTGGACATCCTAGAATTATAAAACCTCAAATAGCAGGTGATTCAGATTTAACACACAGGATAATAGAATAATCTTAGAGTTAAATGTTGAACACAACCTGTCAAAGAAATAGATCTACATTATCTCACCGGGCTGGGCAACTTGGGAACCGGTAAAATAGTTTTCTTTGTATTCTGCTGTGGAGGGTCATTCTGCACCTCAGTATATTCTATGCTGCTTGTACATTCTTTGTTGCTGGTGGGTTCTTGTCTCTCTCTGTCATCAGATCTCTGGCCAGATTCAAGATTACTTCTTTCTTGAGATTTTGCAGGTGACTTTGATGTTGAATTCCTTGGTATCCACCTTTTGTCTTCATATCTGGTAACAAAATTCTTTTTGAACTGATAGGCACATTTTAAGTACAGAATTATACAAATCACAAAGGTGGTAGAGACCTACCACCTAGAAGTAAAGAAGAAATATCCTTACTTTGCACGAATGAAGTTCTCAATTCCAACCCTATCGTAGTGTGTAGGTAACTCTGCTTCCCAGTAGTTGTTTGCCTTCTCATTTCCCATTGCTGTACGTGACCAATAACCAGTAAAAAAAAGCTTATACAAAATGCATAGTAATCAAATTACCACAAGTAACCGGAGCAAAAAACTAGAGCAATTTACTTTGGATAAACGCGACCTGCTCTGGAAGCCATGTGTCTAATGTAGCAGATCTTACCTGCAGTCAAAATGAAAATAGTTGATATTACGAAGGTGAAGTCCGTTACAGATTAGTGAAATACGACAGTGCAAGTACTCTTAAAATCAGATAAATAACAGGTGTTGGACAGATGATGGCCAAAAATAAAATCCAAGATTTGATTGGCAATTACATAAAATATAAAGCATGGGATTAGAATATTAAAATGGGATTTTAATGAGCTGGGACAACGGAAGAATGTCATTCAATTTGTCAGTGGTTTTTATATGTTGATTGTTACTTGTTAGGAAAAGAGTTCATGTTAAATCTTGGTCTTTATGGGGAATTGGATGAGATAAGGATGGCGTGACAGAAGATACCGTGGAGGTGTGAATAATAACAGCTGAATGCAAACACTTTTACGTAAGAAAATGACTTCATTCAGCTACATATTGGCTCCTATCCTTGTCTGCATCATCAATGGTATCTCAATTATCCACTTGAATGCCATAACAACACCATCCCTAGGCCACAGCCTCATTGTGTGTCAGTAAAGGAGTGTGGGTGAAGGATAACCAATTCTATTTCCTACAAGCACGGACATAGAACAAGGATCAACATAAAGTATTTACCTCTTTTCATGAACTTATAAGGCACACTTACTCTGCTCCTACAAACACTTGTCAGATTTATAATATATAGAAATTGTTTGTGTATCTCACGCGTTTAGCATGAGAAGTCAGAAAATTTATGAGAGATTCTTCGGCATCTGTTGAATTGCCTAAATGAAATAGGGGGGGAGAAAAGAAAATGGATGTAGTAAATTGGATCATTGTACCAATGGGAAGGGGTTTTGGTTGGCTGGGGTCTTGATTCTACTTAAGCAAAGCAGTATTTAGAGTCGAGTCCAAGATTAATTGAATGCAAATTATGTTGAAGTTAGGATTTATCTTATGGAAGCTAGAGTTAGCTGATAGTTGTTTTGGTTCCGGTTTAATAATTCCTATTGTTAAGGGATTTGCTTTCTTGTTGACCTAGTATTTTTAGACTTTACCGCGTTAATTAGTTAGTATTTAACGTGGGCTGTATTTTCTCTTTCTGTTATCTTTGTAATGATATAACAGTCGGTCTCTGCTGTTGAATTTGACAAAGAAACATTCTTCCAAGGCTTACACTTTCATAAACACAAAGGTTATATAAAACATTTGGTATCAGACAGATCCCCATCACGGGGCCTGGTAGAAACTAGAGAAGCAGCTAGCAGCAAGGACATGGCATCAGAAAGCAGCAGCTTCGCGAAACCAGTGATTCCGAAATTTGATGGGCACTATGGTCACCCACTGGCCTATTGCTCATGGAGAATTTTCTGAGGTCAAAGGAGTTTTGGAGTGTGGTGGAGAATGGAATTTCTGTAGCTGCAATTGGCAGATCAATTCTAGACGATCTTGAACAGAGACGCACATCAAAGGATATCCAGGATTCCTTGGAGCAAACGTATCATGGAACAACACGAGAGGATGTCTCTGCTGTCTAATTCTCAACAAGAAACATGGTTCCGAAGCTTACACAAAGGTTTATAAACACAAAATTAAATTAAAGCAAAGCATGAAAAAGCATGAATAGGCTATTGTATGTATGTACGTATGAAATGAACGAACGTACATTCGTAAGTAATGGGCTAATGGTAACATGTTATGGGGATGGATGATGAGGTAGGTTACCTTACCTTTGATATGTGTACCCCCAAACTTCTATGTATCCCAGAGCACTGCATGCATATAAAGATGCCCAAATTAACACTTGCCCATCGCGGACCTCTGCATCAACCAACAACAGCCCCATCATCATCAACAATTCCCAATCACATACCACATACATTCAAATATATAGATTGATTGATTGATAGCAAGTGTGGGTGCAGTAGATATACTCACTTGGCCTTGCAATCTGCACAATGCTTGTTCTCTGGCAATCTAAGAAGCCCTTCTATGATCTGTAGATTCATCCATTCGTTTATAGAAACAAACACACAAAAGGGGGAAAAATGGGGCAATTTTGAAGCCTTGATTTGATTAGATTATCAAGGCAACCGGATCAAAGACGGTGATTTTCTTCTTCTACAACCAAATTGCTTCGATATAGTAATTTTGATCAGATGGGTATTAACAAAATCACATCTTTCTTTGATCTCGACAATTGAAATTAAAAAATAAAATAAAAGGAAGATGGGGATTAAAGGAATTGAGGAAAGAAGAAGAAGAGGAAACCTTTTTGTGTTTGGCGTCGAGTTCTCTGGAGACGGAGGCCTTCTCATTCATGCTTGCTTTGTTCGAGGAACAGAAGGATGATCGCCGGGGAAGAAGAAGAAGAAATCGAAGCTATAGCAAAGCACTCGGCCGAGGACGGAACATCCAAATAAACAAACAAATCTCAGATCTAGCTCTCTCTCTCTCTCTCTCCTCTCTCTTTTCACACTTATAATTAAATAAAACTATAACGTAAAATAAAATAAAATACTATAACAGTTTACTTATTACTAGCTGGTGATGTTCCACAATTTTTTTCCAATATTTTATTTTACTAATAAATAATAATATAAAAAAATTATATTTTAAATTAATTAATTTTAACCATCACTACTCCTAGAGGCACAAAAATACTTCTACCCTATGCATTATATAACTAATATTGGTGTAATGTTCAGTTTTGCGCTGTGCATTGTGTTGGTTTGTTGGCTCGAAGACTTATTTGGACTTGGATTCATACGAAGGTATAATGGTGAGTGATTTTGATCATTCTCTCATTTACCTTCGTACTTTAATAATGTTTTTAGTCTTTGTTTCTATATTCCATAAGATTGTTAATATTAATTAAAAGAATCAAGATAAAAGAGAGTAATATTATTATTGTTAACTTGCTATATATAAAATAAAATACTACTGTTGTTACAGACATGGGCGACCGTACATGACCCACGGATCCGAAGGGCCCAAAATAATAAGTTTAAATATTAATATATTAATATATTTTTTTTTATCTAAAATAAACCTATTATGTTTCATGTGCCCCCATTTAACACAAAATAATTATGGTGTGCTGGTTACTATGTTAGGTTGGCATATATGAGGTCCTTAGTTTAATTCTTGGTGATGATCCTTTTTTAAAAAATTTACTTTTATTCTAATTCTTTTTATATATTTTTTTTACATTATGTAAGGGGGGCCCATTTTGGAAGTTCGCCTTAGGCCCCTATGAGCTTAGGCCGGCCCTGATTACAAACACACATAAATTTGTACTGTTGTTATAAACATATGGAATATTATACTGTCGTTAGATAGTAATAGAATTATGAAGAAAGATTTGAGACTATTGAGTCGTCAAGGTAGAAAACATGAATTGGAAGTAGACAAGTGCGGTAGTCCCTCGATTACAAAAAGTGGAATTACAAGTGATGTCTCGAGGATTGTGGAAGTAAACAAGAGAATGTGTTGCATAGTTATTTTAATTTCTTTTATCATTCATGTTATGTTTTAATAGCTAAGTTGCATATGCATGCATGATCATGGACATGTGCACAAGGTTTAGTTTCTCAAACGATATCCCGGACAATGGAATTCGGCCTAAGAGGAACAAAGATAATTGGGGTTGACGTATAAGAACAGGTAATTCAGGACACTAAGAGGAACAAAAATAACTGGTGATGTCGATAACATACTACTTGCCATAAATGATATACACATGTGTATGACACTAAGAAATTTTTATCAAATAACTTTTATATGAAAGATCCTAGTGATGCCTCTTTTATATTAGAAATCCAGATACATCGAGACCATTCTTAAGGTATTTTTGGATTATCACAAATGAGTTATATCGATAAAGTGATTAAAAGATTTGGCATGTAGAAATACAAACTAAGTGACACCCTTCTTGCTAAACAAGACAAGTTCAGTCTCAGTTAGTGTCTTAAGAATTTCCTTGAAATTAAAGAAATTCAATTGATTCCTTATTCATGAGTTGTAGGGAGTCTAATGTATTCTCAAGTGTGTATTCAGATATAGTGTACATAGTTTGGATGCTAAATAGATATTTAAGCAGTCAAATGGGTTATTAGATATTTACAAAGAATAAATGATTACATGCTCACTTATAGGAGATCAGATCATTTGGAGACAGAGAGTATCCCGACTCCGATTTTGTTGGATGTCAAGACAGTAGGAGATCCACATCAAATTATTTTTACCTTGACTAGTGGAGCTATATCTTGGAAGAGTGTCAAACAGACACTCGTAGCTTCTTCCACAATTAAAGCAGAGCTTATAGCGTGCTATGAGGCATCAAATCATGGAATATGGTTGAGAAATTTTGTCATTGGACTGTGCATATTGGAGGATACTAAAAGACCACTCAAATTATATTGTGACAATAAGTCAGCAATACTTATTCCAATAATAACAGGAGCTCGTATAGGTCAAAGCATATTAACATCAAGTTCCTAGTTGTGAAGGAGAGAATTCAGAAATGACAAGTGTCCATAGAGTACATTGGGACAAACTCCATATTAACAGATCCGCTCACAAAAGGGTTACCACCCAAGGTCTTTCATGAACACACCGCTCATATGGGTGTTATCTTGTTTGAAGATATGCCAATATACTGAGAGTTTGTGTTTATGTATTTTTGTGCTATACATACTTGGATTTGGATGTATTTATGTATTTGGATATTTTTATAATAAGACTTATGGAAATTCAGTTCATTCTGTTTCATTATATTAAAGTATTAATTTTATTAAAGTAAATGAGGACCAATTAGAAATAGACATGTGTTGATCACATTTGTATGTAATTTTCATGCTACGCACCCATGATATATATATTATATATATATATATATATATATATATATATATATATATATATATATATATATATATATATATATATATATGTCGTTTAACTATATTGGTATATGTGACCATTGATGGTTTAGTTACGCTAAATGTGGCAAAGACCTCTTTGATCTTATATCGATATGATTAATGGACAAGATTGTTCGGATATACCCTAAGGTTACATATGTAACATAGTGAGAGATTGGTAAAATTAATTGTGTGGTGCTATCCAAATAATTAAGCCAAATTAAAATTGTCAAATTGAAAATGTAAAATAGATTTAAGGGTATAATTGTCATGGAGGTAATGTGTAGATACCTTAGTGATATTTCTGAATTGATGATGGGCCAAATTAGAAATATCTAAAACCTAATCATATATATTCAGTAGGGCTATGATTTCCAATTTGTACGAACATAAAAGGAAAGAGTTTTCTCTTTTCTCTTCACTCAGTATCCACATCAACAAAGAGAAACTAAGAATTCATTTTGTCGATTAGGGTTGTATCAAGTTGGAAGCTCGAACCACATAAAGAGAAACAAAGAATTCATTTTGTCGCTTAGGTTTGTATCAAGACAAGCGACGAATTCAGGTACGCCTTCGCAATCAATTATCTTCTTCATCTCCTGAATCAACATGCAGATTTATCTGTTGGATTGTATCTCACTTCGGTTGAGCCCTCAAATGGGGGTGACAGTGGAGTTGGTAATTTAGACCCACATCGGTTAGGAGGTGGGATCATGAGGTATAGATAATTAGAATTGGATCAGGTCTTACATAAAAATTCTCTTTTAAGGCATACGGGTCCAATTCAGTATCATACCTCATGGGCCAACACTGGTTTAGGTCATACCGTGTTTCCAATAAGTGGTATCAGAGCGCTTGTAGGGCGTGTCTGATTTCTAACATATGGTAGTAAAGCTTTTAGGATTCTAGCAACCATGTCTACGAAGAAGATGAACACACGTATGATTACCCTCACAGGAGGAACTAGACGATTTGGAAGCCAATGATGGAGGATCTACTCTGGTGCAAGGACTTGCATAGTCCGTTGGAGGGCGATAGCGCAAAGCCAACGAACAAAGCTGCTGAAGGCTGAAAAAGACTGGATCGGAAGGCCGTTGGATTCATCCTCCAATGGTTGGACGATCTGGTGTTTTACCATATGTTCATGGTGTCACGCCCCGATTTCGAAGAATCGATAGTATTCCCCCGGACGTGATGCCGTACGAACCTAGGTTGCGATCGCACAAGGCATAGTCATAAGATAATCTGAAACACAACATCTAAGAGAGAGAAAGAGCGCAGATAAATTGAACAACACATTGAGACATAAAAACTTTGTATTTTATTGATAATAGACATCATTTACAGACCATTGCAATTATGCCGCGCGGGCTTTACAACATGACTTGATTACAAAAGGAGTGCCGATGAGATAGCCGTTCCATACATATATTCCTCATTTACAACAAAAGTATTCCAGCCACCTAGATGCGAGCACTACAAGAAAAATGGCTTTTCTTGACGGTTTTTCCCCGTCAAGAAAGACTTTTCTTGACGGTTTTGGATCCGTCATCTAGGCCCCCGTCAAGAAAAGTCGACACTTTTCTTGACGGTTTTTTGTTTGTTTTATTGACGGGTTTAAACCGTCAAGAAACATGCGTTATCTTGACGGTTTTAAACCGTCAATAAAACAAACAAAAAACCGTCAAGAAAAGTGTCGACTTTTCTTGACGGGGGCCTAGATGACGGCTAATAACCGTCAAGAAAAGTCTTTCTTGACGGGGAAAAACCGTCAAGAAATTGTTTTTTGGTGTTTGCAAACCGTCACGAAATGAATTATTTTTTGACGTTTTTGCAACCGTCAAGTTAAAAACCGTCAAGGAATAAAAAAATTTGCCGTTTTACAACCGTCAAGATAAACATAATATATTCCAGAAATCCAATTACCAAATACACATAATTACACAGAATCCAATTCCAGAATCAATATATAATATCACAAGCATCACACAACTATAATACACAATTTTTATATTAAAAAATACGTTGTTCGTACATCCAAACATCCAACAAGTACATCCAACCACAAACACGTTCGTACACCATAAATATCCTAAACATTTATAGGAGTAAATTAACCAAAATATCTCTGAACCCAGAGCAGCATGCAACAAGTACATCCAACAAGTACATCCAAACGTCCAACCACAAACACGTTCGTACACCATATATACATATCCAAAACATATTTACAGGAGTAGATTAACCAAAATATATCTGAACCCAGAGCAGCATTTCCTTTAGGTTAATCTGCAAACAAGGTGAACATAACATTATAAGTCAGCAACACAACTGAAATTCAATCAAATTTTGAATGGACAGAACAATCTAGGGAGGACTCAAATGTTGCAGTAGTTTAAATGTGCAGGAAATCAGTTGGGGAAAAAAATACAGAAATAGAATGTGTGTAAAACTAATATACATCTCGTTGGACTGCTATCTATTCGACTGCACTGCTATGTAATATGCAGTTTGTACTGCTGTAGTTCCATCCGATTATTCCAATTCAGATTCTCTAATAGAATGTGTGTAAAACTAATATACATCTCGTTGGAAGTTTAACCACCTCTAGCTTGTAGGGATAGTATCTTTTGGAACAAGTAAATTGCAGCAAGGTGCAGTTTATGTAAGATAGTATCTCACATTGCCTACTAGACTAAAAATTTGATAAACTGAGACTTTGATGTGAAGTCATTTGATTGATAACTTAAAAGTTCCTTAACAATAGTTAATGGAGTTCCCTAACATTATATATTATCCCAAAATCTATAGCTGCAAGTTCCCTTTTTATTCTATTTATAACAGTTATTCCTTTAGAAAAAAATGCCAAGCCTGACTGTAAAATAGCAGAAACGCTATAAAACTTGTGGCAAAAGCCCATAAGATAGGAAGAGCATCCAGTTATAACTGATTTAAATATCTGGAAAGGAAAAATAGTGAGAAGTCGGATAACAAACCTGTGAAACCCCTGCTCTAGTGCCTGTCTGATTTGTTTGTCCCCAATTTCCAGTAGCAAGAGAATACTTAAGCCCACTGGTGATAGTTTTGGCCTTGATAGAAAACTACAAATTTACATCTTTTTCATTGTCTACACACTGCAATAACACAGACAAGAAAAAGTTAGAGATGATCAAAAATTGGTATGACTTTCTAAACTTATGGTAAGCATCCATCTACTGATGTAACCTTTCGAACATCTTACATCCCTAGTCAACTTTCTGAATAGCTGCATAGAAACAGACGTGATATGGCAATTAGTTGACTTTCTAAATTTTGTTTATATTATTTCACCAAAGCCCACCTCATATACTTATTTCAGTTTTATGTTTCAATTTCATTCAAAGATAACATATTCTGTTCAATTACACCATAAAAAAATTAACTTTGTAAGTCACTCAACTAATGTCTTTGACTTCCACCTCTCTATATACAAAATGCAATATGCTGAGTGATAGTTGTAGCTAGAGCAACAACACATCTTGCATATATTAATGGGGAAAAAACATATATATGAAATTGAAGGATCTTAACTATATATGTGAAACTCAAACTGTACACATTTTCATGTTAATTCCAGAAGTTGAAAAACAAATAAATGAACTAAATGAGCATTTAATTGATAGAACAAATAGTCAAGCAACTGACATAAAAATTCAAGTTCCAACAATATGCAAGAAAAGTTCACCTAGAATGTACTGTAGTAGAAGAAAACTATAGGGGGAATAGCAACAGAAAATAATTACAAAAATAAATGTAAAAGAAGCTATAACATGAAAATTATTCTACAATAATAATAAAATGAAAAGCATCTGTGACTTCTGTTCGACTCTGATACTCAAAGTATCATGAAACTGACATTTATGCATATGAAGCAGAAAAATTATACATGCATAATAATATATGTTTTAGTTTTGTCCATGGAATGACAAACGTTCGTTTGCACAAGACCATTAATATTAAGTATATTAAGTTGGCAGCTGTGATTAATCCATCATCTAAACATAGATGTTAGCACAAGTGATGAAATTGCACCCACGTACCACCGGGGGTTACTTGATAAAAAACAATATTACACTCTAATCGAGGAGTAAACAAGTATTTATTCTACCGAGTACACAAATTAATTAGATTAAATTCTACGGGCATGGCACACACACATGTATTCCTACTATAGGTAGGAGGGTCTCTGTTTTCATAGTTACTATTATTAAAACCAACCGAAACTACATTTATGAACAGAAAATATTAGCAGCCCAATTTTTTTGACTGATGTATACAGAAATGTCATTACACAAAATGCAGGAAGCATACAAAATTTCAGCAGGAGTAGAATCAAAAGGCCACAAAACCACTGATAGAAGATATTTTTTAAGTTCAGTAGCTTTAGCAGTAGAATCACAAAGTTTAGCAGCAACAAAATCAAAAGCCAAAAAACCAAATTATTGCATGTAGTAGTATCATGCATAAGAAAGAAATTTAATTGGACATTTATTCCAGAGAAAATATTAATAATAAGAGATCCATGCCATAGAAAGCACCCCCACCAAATATGTGAACAACTTGATGGCTCACATATTCTTTTTTTTTTGGAGGGGGGACGGGTGGTGCTTGCATGGATACGCCTCCAAAGGGACCGTATCCGTGTCCATATTTGATACATATCCATCATGACCCTTCCACGACAATCTTGTTTTGGTACATGACCTAAGAAATTATCAGGTTAAATGGATATGGTATACCAGTAATTCAATTCAATATTGTTGCTTTTATATGAAAGATAACTCCTCATTTTAAAGATTCTAAAACATTTTTACCAACTTATGAACAGAGTGCTCATGTTATTCACAGAAGCACCCACATTTTCAAATCTAGCAACACTTGGAATGCTGAATATTGGATCACAAAACTTGCCTAAATAGCACATGTATATGAACCAGCAAATGAGGTTATTTCCTTCATTCTTGCTATAATACATGTGCTATTGGTGGAAAATAGCACATGTTGCTTTACAAATTTTTTGCCTACAGCAAGTGACCAAAATCAATAGCACATGTAGACACCAAGTGCACCAAACACAGAATGAAGCACATACACAACATATAAAACTGTATCTCACTGATACTCAACCCATAGATACTCAAAGCTGCAATAAGTGCTTCATTTCCATCCATGTGTTATAACTTGTATGTACTAACAACTTGCCCAATATATGACAAAATTTCTTAATTTTTTTACCTAAATTGTCCAAAAATAGAAAGAAAAAAACATTCACACTAAATGTCCCCTAAAATTCATGTGTGAAATCTCTTGTTTTCTCAACTTAATATCCTAAGCATGAATTTAATCAAGCGACTTCTTTTATACTTAGCTTTGTTATATTCATAAAAGAAAAAGAAAAAGAAAAAAGCGAGAATGAAGTTCTCTCCAGTTGTTTACTGAGGAAGGTCTTATAGTAGTGTTGCAAAATACCATCTTGAAAGTATTTCGGTTGTCCTGCAATTACAGACCCGACCATCGCATCCGAGTCTAACCGGACCCGCTATCACCCGTCCGCGAGAAGGAATCTGACCATGAAGAAGAAAAAGACGAGCCCATCGATGCGTCGGGTCCGGACTCGGATTTCGACCAGTCGGAGTCAAATTTTTTCCTAGGGTTAACATTTGAAGAAGATTGGGGATGAAAGGAAGTTACCGAGTTGGCATCGAATTTTCCGGTAATCGGTACTGGGAGGCGATTAGAAATCAAAATATAGGGTTCTCTATAACAACAAAATCAAATTCCAAGCCATAGTCAAAAAAAAATCCAAACCCTAAAAAATAGGATTTTGATGTGAAGAAGATTTCAAACCTGGAACCCTAGTCCTCCTCGCGGACAACTTTTGGATCTGGGAAGGAGGAAGTCGAGGTCCTCGTCATCCTCCTCCTCAAGGTCTCCCTATCATGAATTAAAATTCCCAAAATACAACCAAAACCTAACCCTAGAAATTACCAGAACCAGGTCCGGAGGCTCTCGAGCTGAGCTCGACGAGTCCGTCCCTGAATCCTCCAAGAGCCGTTGATACCTCTTCCGAGCGGACGGCGTAAGAGTGGATGGAGTCGGAGATCCGGCGAACGAGATCGAAGAGCGATGCCTTAAAATTCATGCACCGGTCGGTCAGCTTCGACTCAACAGCCCGAGATCGGAGCCACCAGCGACGAGGGCCGGAGGAGAGAGACGGGGCAGAGATCCATTGGACGGAGGAAGGGGCGATGGTGGTTGGACGGAGGAGGGAGAGGGGACCACGTGGAGGAGAAGGGTTTCTCTCTTAAGGAGGAGAAAGAGGAGGTGTAGGAGATTCATTAAAGGAGATGAGAGGGGGGCTTCCTCTCCTAGGGAGGAGAAGATTAGGGAGAGAGGAGGAAAGGAAGTCGGGGTGGCTGACGAGATGGTCGGAAAAGAAAGCTAGGGAAGAGGGCAGAGGAGAGGGGGAGACTTACGGGCTCGGTCGCCGGTCGGGGTTCGCCGGCCGGGGGAAGACTTCCACCGGAGGGGGAGCTCGAGAGGGAGAGGCTGAGAGAGTTGTGGTGTTGGGGATCGGGGGGGAAGGAGGAAAAGAAGTACTTGGATGTGAAATATATAAGAAACCCTCTATTCCCAAATTTTGTTAAAACCGTCAAGAAATTTTTTTTTTTGAAAAAATTACGAAAATGGCATCTGAAATGTGCGCGCCTTTTTTTTCTGCACATGCATTACTTGACGGTTATCAGCAAACCGTCAAGTAATGCAATGGGTTTTCTTGACGCTTTGTATAAAACCGTCAAGTAATATGGTCAAATTTTAATATATAACAGAAAAATGGGTGTTTTGTTGACGTATGTCTAAAACCGTCAAGATAACTGCTTTCCTTGACGGTTTTGACCATACGTCAATAAATTGACCGTCAAGAAAGGTCATTTTTCTTGTAGTGGAGGGATGCCGAGACATGTTCCTTTGACTTGCAGATAGTCTTCAAAAGTTGATGCGACGGGAGTCTTCGACGCGCGGTCGAAGCTTCAAAACACGAACGTCGCCTTGGTCAGTTGGCGCATTCTCCTTGATTCCTATCACCTGCAAAGAGCGCGGGTTAGTACGATCACATATACTGGCGAGTGTCTAATTAAACCCAAGCTCTGTATTTGGTTCAAGCAGTTTTGTAAAACATGTTAGCTATTTGGTGGTTTTTCTAACCATCCTGATTGATTTTCATGTTAACATGTTTTGAGGCAAGCATATGAAATTGTATACATTGAGCAGTTATCATAATCATCCTGTGTCACATGCGTTAGTTCAAAGAATAAAAGGGGTATGAAGGTCACTGGCAATGTCAAGCCATCACGGACTATAGCTGGGTTAGACGACGACCCTTTCGCAACGGGTAGCGAGCCCTATGCGAAAGTTCCCGAATCACCCATGCTGATTCATTGATGACGCTTGCTATACTCGTTCCTCCCCGGTCGAATCGGTTCCTTGGCCTAGGCAACCGTTCGAGGAAACTACACCTTGTCGACAAGTTGTCCAATGACCATTTTTGCAGATCTTGAAATAATTCTCTCTCTTTTTTAGAACCTTATATTTTCTCTTTTTGGTGTGAAACTTACATTTTCTGAGTAAATTATTCAAATTGATGTAGTCATTCTGAGTTTCCTTTAGCAAGTGTTTCGTGAAGAATCGTGCCTCAATTCATTGATTCTATACTATGGCGACAAGCATTGATTTTGTGTTTCATAATTGATTTTGAAACAGAGGGTCGAGACGAAGGAGGTCAGTCACTCACCTTAGTCTTTGCTTCAGGCGAGGGACTGGTTGGCTATGCTTAGACGTTGCCTACGCGTTCACCTGCAATCGCATAAGCAAGTGATTAGAATACTGTATTATTCAAGGAGTTCGATACGATACGAATGCGAAGTTCAAAACTGCAAGCCATAAAAACTATCGAAAACGTATTCACGAAAACCAAAGCCAAAGCCAAAGCAATTTGCGGCATGAAAAGCAGAGCAACAGGAGGTCTCTCCCGACTCAGCCGTAGAGCCAATCCTCGAGGCACAATCCGCCGAATATTGGACTTGATTCCGAAGAAATCTTTCCATAATAAGAAAATGATCTTAATTCAATCGTTCCTGTTCGACCGATCAACCGATTCCGACCTATCGGTCCCGACTGAATCGGTAGCGACAGTGTTCCTTTCTCGTACATCCCATAGACCGAAATGGGGCACGATGTAGGGACGGGGTACTACACATGGAGAGTTCGACAAAAGCATTATGGGAGAAGCTGCATTGTGCATTTATTTTATGAAAGAAAGACGGCTGGTAACAAGGCATTTCTTATACGCCAACTCGTCAACTCGAAGTACACGGAGGGTGCCCTAGTGGTATGACATTTGAATGAGGTTCAGGGTATCATCAATCAGTTGTCTGCGATGAAGATGGTGATTGATAATGAGCTTCAGGCCTTACTGCTTTTGAGTTCTTTGCCGAAAAGCTGGGAGACGTTGGTGGTGTCGGTGAGCAACTTCGCACCGGACAGAGTTGTCAGAATAGAGGCAGTCAAAAGTAGCTTATTGAATGAGGAGATCTGGCACAAGCAAGTTGAATCGTCATAAGAGTTCGCCCTGGTAGCTTCTTACGGGAAGGGAAGACCCAAGTCACAGTCAAGGACACAGAGAAGTTCTCGGGATCTTGCGACTGTGGACTACAAGGAGGGATGTTATCACTGTGGCGAAAGGGTTCATATAAAGAGGAACTGCATGAAGCTCAAAGCTGAGAAAGCAAATGGCAAGGATGATCAGGAAGATCTCACGGTGCTGGAAGATATCAACATCGTAGCGACCGACGCAGAGGAACTGTTGAGAACTAATAAGGGATTTAGCCCCATATTGAAAAAATGTAGTATGAAGAGGAGCTAGACTCCCTATAAGTAGTGGAGTAGCCAATCAATAAAAAAACAATAATTATTCGCTACATGGTATCAAAGCAATAACCACAAAAAAAATTTCCCAACCCGCCCAAAGCCAACCCCCCTGCCCCGACACTCCCCCTGCCCCGACGCCCACCCCCTGGCCCCGCCGTCGACGCCCCCTGCCGCTGACGACACACCCCTGCTGCCCCCCCTGCCGCCCCCCCAAGCCGACGCCCCCTGTCCCCGACGCCCACCCTGCCCCCGACGCCCATAACCCGTCGCCCCCTGCTGTCCCCGCCCCCCCTTGCTGACCCCGACGCCCCTCCCCTGCCCCCCTACGACGCCACCCCCCCGATGCCCCTACCTCTCTTTTTCGACCACATCTGCGGCCGACCCCCCCCCACACAAACCCTAATTTACGGCGCGATTATGTGGACGATTATTCGAAGACGGATGGCTGTCAAATGCTTTATTTGCACATTCTGTTCCTAGATTATGTCCTCCGGAACTACAAATGCTTTATTTGTATTCCGTTCTCGATTTGTAAATTAGGATCTACATGCGTGCGCCAGTGTTGGCCACGGTAGCAGTGCATTCGTAAGGTCTCTGTTGGAGACTTTACATAAAGACGAAGATGACGAAGCCGACGAAGATGACGACGACGACGAAGCCGACGAAGACGACGACGATGAAGCCGACGAAGACGACGACGACGACGAAGCCGATGAAGACGACGACGACGACGAATCACAGTTGAAGATGCCATGGATTCGATCAGTGGTAAACTGACAGCAGAAGAGATGAAGGCCTTGGTTGATGATATTTTATCAAAAAGATTAACCGATGCAACCCCACGTGTGATCCATACTGATGTGGATCCGTCATCCTACAAATTGGGGAAGCTGGACAAGCTGGAGACGAAGTTGGAAGGAACGTCCAACTACTTGAAATGGTCACGGCAGGCACTGCGGACGCTCAAGGGACGAGGCTTGGTTGGCTACGTCAATGGCCAAACCAAGGCGCCAGATGATCCCTCCTTAAAGGAGTTTGCTATTTGGGAAATTGTCAACAATGTTGTGGCTGGATGGTTGACAGCCTCCTTGACCGACCAGGTGTCGGGCAATGTAGAGGCGATAGAGGCTGCTGCTGATATATGGCAGACTTTGAAGGATATGTACTCAGGCTCCGGCAATCCTATGCGGGTCTTCCAACTGCAGGATGAACTTGATAGGGTGGCCCAGGATGACCGTACCATCTCTGAGTACGTCGTACTGTTGAAGAAATACTGGTCTGATCTGGATCACTATGATCCTCTTGGAATGAAAGATGCACAAGTCGAACCAGCATTTGCGAAACATTTCCAAAAGTACTTGGATTATATTTTGCGATAACGGATGATGAAGTTCTTGAAGGGTCTTAACCCTGCATTTGAGCAAAGAAGGAATGTACTCCTCGCACAGCCCATAATTCCAACCTTGGAAGAAGCCATAGCTGCCATGGCATAAGAAGAGGCTCGATTGAAATTGATGCCCAACAAGGGCTCTTTCCAGGGGGAGCAAGCCGCTGTTGACAAGTCTGCCCTTGTCGCCTTCAATCAGCCTCCCTCTGTGGCCGATGTTTGCCACAACTGTGGTGACTCAGGGCATTACATCAGATTTTGTCCAAAATCTCTGCAAAGTCAGTCGAGTGATCGTGGACGGGGCCGCGGAGGACGTCGAGATGGTAGAGGCGGTTATGCTAGTAGAAGGGAAAATTATTCTGGCGGCCACAAAGTAAATCTGGCGGAAGAAGGGAGAGAACATCACCTGGCTGAGTTAACCCCTCTTGAGAAGGAGTTCCTCACGAGGTTACACAACACGAAGTTGGGTTCGGACGACAGTCATGGGGTGTCATCTTCCTCGGGGGATCACATCACTTGCTTTGTCCAGACCAGCACAGATATTCCTGCGCGTGCTCTTGCGGCAGCTGTCCACCAACCAGGTTGGATTATGGACTCTGGGGCATCTCGCCATGTTACGGGGTCCCGCGGTGAGTTTCAGGACTATACTCACCTACCGACGCCGGAGAGCATTCAGACTGCTGATGGTAACTCCAGCCCTGTCATGGGTAAAGGCACTGTCGCATGCACCCCTTCTCTTACTCTCACCAATGTGTTACATGCTCCGTCTTTTCCTGTCAATTTTCTTTCTATTAGTGCCATTATTCTTGATCTTAACTGTACAGTTTCCTTTGACATTCCTACGGTGATTTTTCAGGAGAAGGAGACATGATGACGATTAGGGACTGGCACATGGCATAAGGGGCTGTGATACTTGGACAGGACTGGACTGGACAAACCATTGGCATCTCTGGTAGCAGACATACCACCTGAAGATTCACGGTGCAGTGTAGAAGATGAATTGCTACTCCACCACCAGCGTGTCGGTCATTCTTCATTTAAAATTATTAGTCGAATGTGTCCGTCCTTATACCAAAGGACTAATAAAGAGAAGTTATTTTGTAATGCATGTGAGTTGGGCAAACATACCAGGAGCTCGTATGTGCGCTCAGGGAATAGAAGTTTTGCTGCATTTGATATGATATATTCGGACGTATGGGGCCCTTGTCCTACAACCGGTATTAACAGTTTTAGATGGTTCGTCACTTTTATTGACTGTTATACCCGTGTGACCTGGGTCTACCTTATGAAGAATAAAAGTGACGTCCTTGAGGCTTTTCAGGATTTTCATCGACGGGTGGAAACACAATATAACGTTAAAATTAAGTGTTTTCGGTCTGACAATGGGACGGAGTATACTAATAAGAGGGTTGCTGATTATTTATCTACTCATGAAATACTACATCAAACTTTATGTGCCTATACACCGGCACAAAATGGTGTGGCCGAACGGAAGAACAGGCACCTGCTGGAGGTCGTACGGACGATGATGCTGGCTATGAATGTCCCAAAACACTTATGGGAACAAGCTGTATTGACGGCCTTTTATCTCATCAATAGAATGCCGTCTCAGATATTGGACTGAAAGACACCGTTGGAGATGCTTACTGGTGCAACTACATATACTGTTCCCCCGAAAGTATTTGGGTGTGTGTGTTTTGTCCAAGATAATAGGCCAGGAGTTGGCAAACTGTATCCAAGAGCGGTTAACTGTGTATTTGTCGGATACACAATAACTCAGAAGGGATACGCATGTTGGAGCCCAGTTGAGCGGAAGATGTTTGTAAGCATGGACGTTACATTCTGAAAACTGGAACCATATTATGGTTCGGATGATGGTTCGGCGTTTGGTGACACACCTAACACAGAGGGTGTTAGATATGAGGGGAGAAAATAAGCCCATCTGTGGTAGTCGGATCGGTCCCATGCCCGGTCGTGGAAAACTAGACGAAAGGGGGAGAAAGCAGTGACTCCGATACAGAAGATGAAAGATACATATGTTAAACAGGGAGAGCAGCAGATAATGGAAAATGAGCTCCAAGTCTACAGAAGGAGACATCAGAAGTCCAGTACTGTGCCTGTACCGTGCCCTGTGCCTACTGTACCAAGTCCCTCGTCTACTCCTGCTCCAACTCTTGAAGATGTTGTCCCCGCACATAATCAATCTGATTCTGATGCGGATCTCTCTGACTCTGATGGTATGATCTCTCCACCATCTATTGCTCCCTTAAGGAGATCTTCTCGCATCAATGCGGGTAAGGCTCCTAGTCGTTTTGATGATTATGAACATAATATTGCCAACTACCTGTCTTATTCTAACATTTCTTCGAATTATCGAACCTTCATTGCATCATTAGACTCTACTTCATTGCCCAAAAGTTAGCAGGAAGCAAAGAAAGATCCAAGGTGGAAAGCTGCAATGATGGAAGAACTTGGGGCACTGGAAAAAAATAAGACGTGGGAGCTGGTTCCATTATCCAAAGGAAAGAAAACTGTGGAATACAAATGGGTGTACACAGTAAAGGAGACGTCAGAAGGAAAGGTGGAACGATACAAGGCGAGGTTGGTTGCAAAGGGATACACACAATCATATGGCATCAACTATGATGAGATGTTTGCTCCAGTAGCGAAAATGAGCACCGTAAGAACTCTGGTCCCCATTGCAGCAAACTATGGGTGGAAGCTATATCAATTAGATGTGAAGAATGCCTTTCTCCATGGGGACCTACAAGAAGAAGTGTACATGGAACTCCCGCCAGGGTGCTACGCTATAGAATCAGACGGAGGGACGTCGCATAGAAAAGCGTGCAAACTAAAGAAGTCGCTATATGGGCTCAAACAATCTCCTCGAGCCTGGTTTGACAGATTCAGAAAGGCTGTTACAGGCATGGGATACCATCAAACAAATGCAGATCATACGGTCTTTCTTCAGTATGCAAGAGGCCACATCACTATACTTGCTGTATACGTGGATGATATAGTAATCACAGGTAATGATGAAGTCGAGATCGCTAAGCTGAAGTCAAAACTTGCGAAGGAGTTTGAAGTGAAGGATTTAGGAGCGATGAGGTACTTTCTAGGTATCGAGGTGTGTGAAGACGAACAAGGAATTGTTCTCTCACAGAGAAAATACACACTAGATCTGCTGAAGGAGACATGGATGCTGAAATGCAAAGCAGCAGTCACTCCAATTGACCAGAAGTGCAAGTTGGGAGCAGAAGCAGGAGAGCCAGTTGATCGTGAAAGATATCAACGACTTGTAGGGAGATTGATTTATCTGGGGCACACTCACCCTGATATCTCATTTGCGATGAGTGTAGTAAGTCGCTACATGCATGATCCAAGAATGGGTCATATGGATGCAGTGTTTCAGATCTTAAGATATTTGAAAGGGACGCCGGAGAAAGGGCTATGGTTCAAGAAGAATGGATGTATAGAAGTTGAGGGATACTGCAATGCAGACTGGGCGAGCTGCATAGACGATAGAAGGTCTACCACGGGATATTGTGTCTTTGTAGGAGGAAACTTGGTTTCATGGAGAAGCAAGAAATAGTCAGTGGTAGCACGATTTACAGCTGAAGTAGAATACAGAGCAATGGCTTTAGGAGTATCGGAATTGCTGTGGGTGAAAGCGTTGCTGACTGAGTTGAAGCTGGACAATGGAGCACCGTTACGTCTTCTGAGCGATAGTCAAGTTGCAAAAAGTATAGCTAACAATCCAGTTCAGCACGACAGAACGAAGCACATCAAGATCGATCGATTCTTCATCAAAGAGAAGCTGGAATAAGGGATACTGAAGATTGATCATGTTCGCTCAGAAGAACAAGTGGCAGACTGTTTGACTAAGGGTCTTAGTTCATTAAGTCTGTCGAAGCTATGTAACAAGATGGGAATGATTAATATCTATCGCCCATCTTGAGGGGGAGTGTTAAGAACTAATAAGGGATTTAGTCCCACATTGGAAAAATATAGTATGAAGAGGAACTAGACTCCCTATAAGTAGTGGAGTAGCCAATCAATAAAAAACAATAATTATTTGCTACAGGAACCTTGTAGCATGTATCATAAGGACAATTGGGTGATGGACACGGGGGTGTCATATCACATCACTCTGCAATGGAGGATCTTCACGTCATATCGCGGTGACAAGTTTGAACGTGTGAAGAGGGTGACAAGGGGACGGCTGCAGTTGTAGGCATTGGTGATGTACATTTGACAATGGAGCTTGGTACGAAGCTCGTTCTTAAGGGTATGCGACATGTACCGAGTTTATGCTACAACATCATTTCGGTAGGGTGACTGACAGATGGTGGTTGTCACAGTTTGTTTGGGGACAATTATTGGATGCTTGCAAAGGGTTCCCAACTACTAGCTCAAGGAGATTTATGTTGTGGCAAGTACATGCTCAAGCCGCTGAGTTGTACAGGCAGGCCACAAACACCGGATGGAGGCTCGAGGGGTATTCGACAGGAGTTGGATCTTCGAAAACTTGCTAAGGAGGGTCTTCTAGATGTTTTAAGGGTTACGGAGGATTCGGTTCGTCGAGACAAAGCGACGAATGGAGGTGAGTCAAAGATTGAGGGTCAGTCTGTCGGTCCCATGACAGCTGGTCGGTCTCCAAGTAGGGTCTGCTCGATGGATTCGGTTTTGCTAACGGGTGGTTTGCTAAAGCTTCACGGAGCAATATTGGTTTCAGTAGGTCGAAGCCAGGGAGGAGATCAAGATTTGCAGCAAACTCAATTTAAGGCATGTGCATTTCCATTCACACAGGTTGTAGTGTCCCGTTCCTATATCGTACCCTATTTTTTGTCCATAGGGTGCACGATAAAGGAATACTGTCGCTATCGATTTAGTCGAAATCGATTGATTGGGATCGATTGGATCGATTGAACGGGACCAATTGAATTAGTATTATTTTCTCGTTATGGAATGACTTCTTGAGAATCAAGTCTCATATTCAGCGGCTTGTGCCTCGAGGATGGATTATGCGGCTGAGTCGGGAGAGACCTCCCGTTGCTCTATTTTTTATGCCACATTTGCTTCTTTGGCTTTGGGTTTTCTGAATGCGTGAATGTTTTCGATGATTTTCATGTCTTATGTTCTTTGAACTTTACATTACATATCGAACTCATTGAATAGGGTAGTGTTCTAATTAGTTGCTTATGCAATTTTAGGTAATCGCGTAGGCGCCGTCTAAGCGCAACCAATTGGTCCCTCGTTTCAATCAACCCAAGGCGAGTGACTGATCCTTCTTTTTTCCTTTGACCTTCTTGTCTCAAGCCAATCGATGCTACAAATGCAAATAAAATGTTAGACGTAGATACAAGACACAAATGCTTATTTTCATGTAACTGATGCATATTTTACTTGCGTACATAATTCGTAGAGCTATTACATGCTTGCCTTTACATACATGCCATAGAACTGTGTTACACCAATATTGATGCTATAAATAAATATCGCAATGGTAAGGCGGGATACCTTGAAATGGGTTAAATCTCATAATGTTTGTAGACCATGCTTGAGTAAGTAACTTAGTCTTGCACAGTCGTGGACAACTTGTGCACAATAGTTAGGTTCCTCGAACGGTATCCCGGAGGCCACGGGGCCGATTCGGCCTAGGAGAAACCTAGATAGCTGTGCTGGGTGTCATCACCGGTCATTCGGGAAACTTCCAACCGGTTCGCAATCGCGCTGGAATGGTGGCCACCAAGCTATAATGTCCATGATGGCTAGACTTGCCAGTGACCTTCACATAGAGCACATATAATTTATGTTAGCTATGATAACAATTGACAGAGAAGAACATGTTAAGTTCATGCTGCAACGGCACGCTCTGCCGTGGGTAAGTTTCATGGTAATTTACATCTGCTTATGCCTACTGAGATTTGTTCATAAAATTTACTAGGATGGCTAGAAAGATTACCAATTATATCATATAACTTCTTGAACCAAATAAGTGCATGGACACTAATTAGTCACCCACCAGTACACGGCAATGTACTGATCATCGCTCTCCACAGATGCTCCAAATCAACCAGGAGATGCCACTTAGCTGAAGACTACGTTCGTGTTTTTAAAGCTTCGTCTGCGTATCGAAAGCTTTGTTGAAACCCTTTTGAAGACTCTCTACACCAGTCCAAGGAAGATGGAACGACTCCCACCATTCCAGGTGGTTTGTAAATGTTGGTTGTATAAAGTGGATGTAATGTATGGAACGACTATCTTATCATTGTTCGTTCTGAGTCAAGTTGTAAGCCTGCATGACACCTTTTGTAATCGAATCTTGTAAACGAGTTATTATCAATGAAAGACAAGTTTTCTTCTGTATCATATGTGTTATTCAATTTCTGCATTCTCTCTTTGTTGTTGTATTTCAAATAACCTTAAAAATGTGCCTTGTGCGAGCGCAACCTTCGTACGGCATCACGCCGGAGGACGACTATCGATTCTCCGAAATTGGGGCATGACACAAGTCAGGGGGAGCTGTGGGTCATCAATGGCATGCACAATGCTTGATGTTTTGCTCGAGGATGCATATGTACAGAGGAGCTTTAGTGTCGGACCCGAAGGTGGACAGATTCAGGAGTTCGAATCTTAGAAGGACCGCACCGTCCACTTAGTTGGGCCAGCCAAGGGTGAAGAAGCTCAACGGATCGGTAGCACATTTCGGTGGAAGATAGAAGTCGGGGACAGGCAACCGAGACTTACGGTGAGGCTGATCGTCAATGACTTCAGTTTTGATCGTATTTTTGACAATGGTGCAGGAGGTGCTACGCATAGCAGCTAGCATCGATATGACGGTCGAGAAGCTGGATTTGGTAATAGCATATTTATGGAGTCCCAATCTGATTAAATATTGATTTAATTTAATTTGGATGTCCATAATTGGTGCTAAGCTATTTTAGATGTAATATGATGTCACGACCCGCACCCAGTGTAAGGACACGAGAAGTGGGTACGTCCAGCCTACGCCACAGTATCGGCGGTAGAACGCTGTCCTAGGTCACATAAATCTAACAGGATATAATTGTAGAAGCATAAAAAAGAGGGATATTGCTTTTAATCCCACATCGAAAAGGAGAATAAGAGAGGTCTCATTCCACTCTATATATAGAGCCCCTTTGCCTCCTTTGAAAAGGGCACCAAAAATAAAAAAAGAAAAAGAAAAGGGAGCCCATTGTCCAGGGAGCCCGTTCGAGCCACAAAAAGTTGCAACAGTGCCTCTTCTTCTTCTGGATCGGCTGCAAGTTATTCACTTTCCATCTTAGCAAGGAAAAATTGGGCTACTACGAAGAAATCCAAGGCAGCATGAGCCATGCGCCTTCATTCGCTGTCATGGCGAGACAAAATTGGATTCTGAGTACTATGCACCTTCGCGGGCTAGTGCAAAGAAGTCCAAGGCAGCACAGGCCATGCGCCTCAAATGTGCTACGCCGACAGTAAACCAGAAGCATGCACTCAAAATCATGTGCGCTGCTGATGGTAAGCTGTGCAGAGTCGACTCGGGCGCATCTGTACTAGAAACAAGTCGACTTTCAAAGTCCCTGTCCCGCTTGGGCACATCTGCTGCGTATTGAACCAAGTCTGGCTGGGCAACTGCGATGTTAAGTCCATGCGTCCACCTGGGTGATGCACATGAAGTGGATTCAAGTTGCAATACGTGTTGCTCTCCTACTTATGATCTGGGTGCATTTTATGTACTGGAACTGGATCAAGGAGCTGCAGTAATCACATAACCACCCTGGTGCTTGGCCTTTCCATGCGCCTGATGGGGGAGTAAATATGAAACTTTCCCCTTACGATTTACGCAATGTGATCCCTCACAGACGTAGATCGAAAGAGACAACCACCATGCACAACTCATCCCTCATGGGACATACTTGTGCTACGGTCGCCATCAACTGCTGTTGTCGCAAAACAGTGGCCCCATTACCAAGGCAGTCTGTGTTCTAGCGACTGCAACTTGCTGTACCTGTCCGACATCATCTCGAAAACATCGTGCCAATTGAAGACTTTGTAACAGCCTACACGCAACTAGGCACATCACTCTAATGTCTCAGCTAGGCGCATCGTCACAGCCTGGCGTATTGCTCTGCCAGTGCATATATCACTCTGCCCCGTCAGAGCGAATCACTTCATCATCAACGTACAGGCGCATTCGCCAGCCTGGGGCTCTTCCATCATAATGAGGCTTGGGCACATCAAACCCAAACCACGCATTCAACTTGACACTCAATGTCGTCTCATAGAAGAATACTGACAGCAAGGGGTTCGAAAATATCAACTCGACGCATCTCAGTCTTCTGAAGTAGTTCATCGTCAAAGCTTCTTCGAACGAGGAGATCGACAACCCATAATACGACGTCTCGCCAAGGAGGAGGACCGACCCAGTTCATCTCCATTCGGAAAGAAAAGTGAAACGAAATCAAACTTCTCTTCACATTGCTATTTATAGGCCGGTCAGATCAAACCCATGCGCCAAGTGGCAGTCTCTCCGAATTTAGTGCAATGAATTTGTATTAATGCCAATGAATCTGCCTCTTCGAATTTAGCTAAGTCAAAGCAGCCATTAACGCCTCGGAGAACTCAACAGGCGGGCCAAAAAGGATACGACACATGGCAGATGCACCGTCGACGTCATGCGCTCCCCATGGATGCGCCCAACGGGCCATTGACCCATGCGCCCAAATTGGCACTAACCAATGCAGCCCTCTCCATCAAGCATTAAATGCTGAATGACAAAGGCGGCAACACATTCCAAGAGCCGTCCAATCAGCAGCCCTTGGTAGAAAACGAAGCATCGCTGATGTCAGCATCATCATTACACCATGGGTCGGCAGCAATGGCCACGTGGCCGACCGATCATTCGTATACGCCTCGTAGACATACGCCCAGAAGACTACATGCGCCCTAGTGGTCATGCGCCCCCCGTCTTACTTCTGATCCCAAGCAACAGAAGACAAAGCTCTGCATGCACCTCAAAAGACATGCGCCTAGACTTGCTCATGGCTCCTAAAGATCATGAGACCAAGTCGTCTCCCCTGCGCCTGATTCTAGGTGCACCCTGATGCGAAGCTCTGCATGCGCCTCAAAATCTATGCACCCAGACTCGTCTACGATACCTAAAACTCATAGACTAAGTCGTCTCCATACACCCGATCCTAGGTGCACCCCGACAGATCACTCTCCTCCAAAACCGAGATCTTTGAGCCACAGGCATACGCCACGCATCCCTTGACTCAGTTCTGTTCAAAGAATGGGTGCTAACCACCCAAGATCTCAGCAACAATCAAATCTTTACGACTGCCACGTGCCAGCTCCATCGCAGCCCAGCGCAGCAGTCCAGCAGATTCAACTTCAATCCATGGCGCATCAACCATGCGCCCCTGCCAGCATCAGCCATGTGGCATTCCCACGTTCAGGGGCATCCGACATATACGCACATGAGCAGCCAACCTGCTATATATAAATAGAAGATCATTCCTTCACCACGCACAGGCACAAACAAGGAGGGACATACATACACAGAGAAGCACATCCACAGAGACCAGAAGAGACACTTAACGTCCACTTCTCCTCGCAATGCTTTGGCATTCCGAGCAACCCAGACCTTTAGAGAATTCAAGATCGTCGTCAGATCGTCAACGGAGTCAACGCGTTACCACTCGCTCTACCGACACAGTTCCTAAATAAAAAACAAAAGTGTACTCCTAGGACTACGTCTAAGTCCAACATTGTATACTGTTGTAATTGAAATACTAAAGTTTTAGTCAACAAAACCTTGTCGCATTTTTGATGGCAAACAAGCTGGCGACTCTGCTGGGGACCTCTTTCTCCTCCAACAAAAAAGTTGTGTCTCAATCTGACGATATCAAACTCGGCTCCTCTCACAAAACACTTGTGGTGCGCCTCAATCAACAGGCGTATGAGGAGTTCGTCTCTGAAGGCAGCACGAGTCCTTCGAAACGGCAGCCAAAGTCGAAGAAGACTCGCCAAGTCTGGGTGCGCAAGGCCGATGCGCCTGGCACTATCCCTGAAGGGGACGCGCCACCGCAGCTGGCCTTTCCTGTTGATCCTCTCAGCAACAAGGATGCGCCCACTGGTGCCGCGCATCTGTCTGGGAAGCGCAGTATCGACTGCATTCCCCAACCGTCTTCTTTCCAGCCGAAGAAGATGCGCCAACGGAGCAAAGGTGTAACCAATCTCCAGCGCATGAGCTCTGGTGCGCATGAGAGAATGTCTGTCTTCAACAGACTCGCTCGCTGTCATGGCGAGACACCATTGGATTCTGAGTACTATGCGCCTTCGCGGGCTAGTACGAAGAAATCCAAGGCAGCATAGACCATGCACCACAAACGTGCTATGCCAACAGCGAACCAGAAGCATGCGCTCAAAATCATGTGCGCTGCTGATGGTAAGTTGTATAGAGTTGACTTGGGCGCATCCATGCCAGAAACGAGTCTACTCTCAAAGTCCCTTTCCTGATTGGGCGCATTTACTGCATTTCGAACCAAGTCTGGCTGGGCAACTGCGATGTTGAGTCCATGCGCCCACCTGGGTGATGCGCATGAAGTGGACTCAAGTTGCCATAAATGCTGTTCCTCTAGTAATGATCTGGGCGTATCTCATGCGTGCGAACCAGATCAGGGGGTACAACATTCATATGACCACCTCGGTGCTTGGCCTTGCCATACGTTTGATGGGGGTATTAAAGTGAAACTCTTCCAACATGATTTGCGTAATATGATCAGTCACAAATGCAGATCAGGAGAGCCGACCAATGAGCACAATGTGTCCCTCGCAGGGCACACTTGTGCCATGGTCACCATCAACTACTATTGTTGCAAAACAGCGGCTCCATCCCAAAGGCAGTCCGTATTTCAGCGACTACAAACTACGGCACCTATCCGACGTCGCCTCGAAAAGAAAGTGCCAATTGAAGATGAAGCGGAGCCCTAGATCGCTTTCTGTCATGTTGTCTCCTCATCAGTGAGAAAGACAACCACCAACTCCTCAGCCTCTGCATCCAAGACTCAACTGAGGAAGAGCAAAACAGTGGTCCCATCTCCAGGGGTGTATAAACGCATCCGAGCGAGGAGCAAGGCCCTGGTGAAAGCAACAGCCGGGGGTAGTCAAGCCTTTGACAACCCTCCCCTCGAAGATGAGGAAGCACTCCCACAAACCGACCCCGACGTAGCTGGGGGTAGCCAACACGAGGCCTCAGAAGAAGAAGCCCCTCTACATAAAAGTGAGGTCGAGAGTGAAGCCTCGACCGATCCATCCACTTCCACCCATGTCATGACAGCCTACATGGCAGGGGGTGGTGATGTAGGAGAATCAGACGCTCCAGCGCTGGACATCGTGCAGCGCATAGACACCCTTGAGGGGAGTCTGAAGACTCTCTCTGCCTCCATGCTGATCCTGACCCAGGCGGTGTTCGACATTCGAACCACTCTGGCAAGGGTACCTGTCTCCACCAGCCCCGATCCAAGGGCCAACGGAGATTCAACTATACCCCCTCAACAGGTATCTTCAGGGGCAGAACATCACATTGCACCGCGAGCGTCAGCTCATTCCAATATCCAACTTCAGGCTGCTCTGCCTTCACCTGCTTCCAGCTCGACAGAAGACTTGGCCGAGATGATCAGGGACCTACGTGAACGCTTCGAGGCCCGAAACAGGCAGAAAAAATGTCAGAAATTAGGGCTTTCTCAACCCTACCCTCTGGAGTGGAACAAGGTGGTTTATCCTTCCAAGTATAAACCACATACACTAACGCCATACGACAGGAAGGACTCTCCTCGTCGGTACTTGACCTACTTTCAGTCTCAGATAGGACATCTCCCAAAAGAAGACGCCTTGCTCAGGATTCTGTTTGTCGGTGCTCTAAAGGGAGTTGCCTAAGACTGGTACTGTAGTCTTCCTGGCAACTCCATATCGTCCTTCTATGACTTGACATGCCTCCTCCTCGATCGGTTCTATGACGGAGGGAGAGACATGACCATGTCATCTCTAATAGAAGTGCGGCAGACTGAGAAGAAAACTGTTCGAGAATTTATCGAGTGTTTCAGACAAGCATGCCTAAGGTTGCCTCCAGGCATGCCGGAATATGCACTCATCGACTCCTGTAGCATGAACATGATCCCCACGATCAAGTTCTGGCTCAACTCCACTACCCTGCCAGATCGGAGTTCATTGATCATCGAAGGCGAAGCGGCTGAGAAAAAGGTGCGTAACGCTCGCCTTCTGGGGGTTAACTTTTCCACCTTTGACGACAAAGGGAAACGGCCTGCGACCAGCAGTAGCAGCCGTGAAGCGAAAGGGAAGCAGGCATTGACTGTCAATGCATCTAACAACATGCAGGGTCCTGCCCAGAGGCCTCCTACTGTACCACGACCAAAGATGGTCTACTCCTTCAACGATGAAGATACCTTACAACTCTTCGAGATGTTGAAGCAGGGCAACAAAATCAAGTCGCCCGATCCCAAGCATCCTGACAAAGTAGGCAGAGTCGGCGACCTGAGGTATTGTCACTACCATCGGTTCATCGGACATCCAATTAAAGACTACTACATCCTCAAACACTACATACAGCGCATGATCAATGCGAACATCATTTTAGTCGATTACGAGGAGAAGACAGTCTCGGCCAACATGGTATCGCCCCAGTTCGGCACCTTACCGCCTACCACAGCTCAAGATGGCGTCGTCCCCATCCTGTCATGCCCCAGAACCAGAATACTGGAGAGCGGGGGACAGACACAGCCAGCTACGTACATTGAAGTGAATCTCACCTCGCAATACGGTCACGGCTGTCTAGATGCATGAGGGTTTACTATAAGCCATTAGTCTCTTAAGGTCAATAACAAGCCTAGTGTCTCAATCTCCAGCAAGCGAGTAGATATAACAAGATGGTAGATCATCAAACATATAAAGTAAGGCGTCCCATACATTACATATTCAGATGATCATGAAGCTAGTCATACAAAATACGAAGACTAGCAAGAGTTTAAGTCATACATGATCAACCCTAGGATTTGTCAATCATGCTACAGCCCGTAGGCAGACAGTAAGTAAAGTTACAAACGAGCTAACACTTGCTCGGTGGCTAAACGCCTCAAAAGAATATTTTTACAAGGGAGTGAGAGAGCAAAATAAAAACCCACTCGTTGCCGGGATTCCTTCTAGTGTTCACCATCTGGCAGGAAAGTTGGGAGATCCTCGGTAGCTGCTCCGAAATCTGGCCATACAAAACCAGCTGGGTCAGACCCCAGAAAGAGCAAGTGCCACAAAGGGGCTTCACTTAAGAACTAAAACCAGCATGTCAGCACATAAAGTCATAGGTAAAAAAACATAAGACATGAGATAAAGAAAACAGGATGATAAACGATAAGATAACTAGAGGACTATTCCGGTAACCAAGTTACAACCCGTAAACCAAACAAGGACCGGGGTTGTAACCCTTCACCTGAACAGAACTTAGCCTCGAACCAATTATCGATAAAGTAAAACATAAACAAGCATGTCCGGAGATATCCATGCACCGGATCTAGGCAAGACTAGACAAGATAGGACTCCATCCATCATTCACGGCCAAGCAAAGAGTACGGCTTGATACTTAACTAACTAGGGTTATCACAAGCTTAGTTACTAGCAAGATGCAATGAGGTACACCTACGGCCACAAGCCCTGCAGACTATCCAGGTTATCCAGACGCAAGGTTCAAGATTAGAGTTATCATGCCTTGTTAGGTTCAAGATTCGAGTTTATATCAAAAAGGCGTAAGGATATAAAATGGGTGCAAAAATCCTAAAAAGGGGAATATGGGGACATAATGCGCCCAAGGGGGAGGAGCAAGGGGTACTATAGCCAACAAGTGGCATTAGCCAAGTTGCGCCAGGGTAACAGGTTGCGCCAAGGCAAGTAGGGTCAAGCACTAGAATGCACGAGGTCGGGTCAAGTTGCGCCAGAAAGAGTCAGGCCAAGTCATGTTGCGCTAGGCACTAGACTACGCAAGGCTAGGTTGCGCCTGGGTCAGGTTGCGCCTGGGTCAGGTTGCGCCTAGGCAGGCTGCACACGAGTCGGACTGCACACGAGTCGGACTGCGCACGAGTCGGACTGCGCACGAGTCGGACTGCGCACGAGTCAGACTGCGCACAAGGCTAGACTGTGCACGAGGCTAGATTGCGCACGAGGCTAGACTGCACACGAGGCTAGACTGCGCACGAGGCTAGACTGCGCACGAGGCTAGACTGCACTGCGCTAAAGAGCGTGCGCAACTCAGTGGCGCAAGCTAAAAAGCTCGCGCGCACTGCTCACTGTCTTCTCCAAAATCAGCAAGAACTCCATGGTTGAACCCAAAGCTTCAAAAATCCATAACTTAGTCAAAACAAGTCCAAATCCAACTTTCAAATGGTCAAAATTGGGTAGAACAAAATTCTCTACAACATGGAACCATCAAAATTTGAAAACAAAGAAGTTTGATAGATCAAAACCACCAAAATCCAAAAATGACTAATTTCTAGATCTATAAAAATCAAAGCCTCAAAATGGAAAATGACGAGTTCTAATGTGTCTTAGAAACATGAGAAGAAGCTATTGGAACAATAAAAATGGGTTCTCTTGTGGAAGCAAGTTGCACTTGCCTAAGGGGTATTCTTGGTTGGTGGTGGGTTTAATGGAGAAGGAAGGAGTAAATGAGAAAGTGAAGGAGAGAGAAAAGTTAGGTGGGTTATAAAGGGGGATGGTGGTGGGTTTAACATGATGAAGCAAAGAATAAACCAAGCCAACCCAAAATAAACCAAGTTAAACCATTACATGCCATGATGAACCTAATCATGATTAAACTGAAATTAGCTAGCCAGGCAGGAAAATAAAATACATGCCAGGATTCCGTATACGTATACTGAAAATACGTAGAACGGAAAACGGGGGTGACAACTCTACCCACCTTAAAAGAATTCCGTCATCGGAATTTAATCAAGAGGCTAGAGATGTCGAGCAAGCTATATCAATTGCAGGCAATATGTGACTAGCAGTCAATCAAGCAATCATTCATTTAAGCAAGGAACTTAAGCATAAGGCATAAGAAAGACATTATACCTTACGAGTCAAACAGGTCGGGATATCGCGATCGGATATTATCCTCACGCTCCCACGTTGACTCACCCAAAGAGTGATGACCCCAAGAAATATGGACTAACTTGATAGTCTTGTTCTTGAGTATCTTCTCCCTCCGGTCCAATATGGATACGGGTCTCTCCTCATACGAAAGGTTGGTACCAACAACCAATTCCGAATGATCAAGGACATGACTCGGATCCGGGATATACTGTCGTAATTGGGATACATGGAAGACATCATGCACCTCACGTAACGACGGTGGAAGAGCGAAACGATAGGACACATCACCTACTCGCTCAAGGATATCAAACAGCCCTATATACCTAGGACTAAGCTTTTTCCGTACGCCGAATCGAATGACGCCACGGATAGGCGAGATCCTAAGGAATATGTGGTCGCCGACAGAAAATTCAAGAGGACGTCGATGGAAATCGGCCCAATGACGCTGGCGATCTTGGGCAACTCGAAGATGATCTCTGATTTATCTGACCACCTCAATAGTCCGTGTCACCATCTCTGGTCCAAGCATTTGCCTCTCACCGATATCGTCCCAAGCTAAAGGAGATCTGCACTTCCTGCCGTACAAGGCCTCGAAAGGTGCCATCTGAATACTAGCCTGGAAACTGTTGTTGTAGGAGAACTCCACGAGATGCAGGTGATCTTCCCACGAACCACCGAAGTCGAGTGTACATGACCGAAGCATGTCTTCAAGAGTCTGGATCATGCGTTCTGACTGACCATCTGTCTGCGGATGGTAGGCTGAACTAAACTTGAGACGAGCCCCTAAACTCTCTTGAAGACTTCGCCAAAAGTGAGATGTGAATCTTGAATCTCTGTCGGACACAATACTGACTGGCACTCCATACAATCTGACTATCTGCCTGAGGTACATCTCTGTAAGCTGATCCGTCGACTGACCGATTCTGAAAGGAAGAAAATGAGCTACCTTCGTGAGACGATCAACTATAACCCAGATGGCATCTCTCCCAGCTGGGGATCTAGGTAATCCAGTTACAAAATCCATGGTAATGTACTCCCATTTCCATTCTGGGATCGATAAAGGTTGAAAAAGTCCAGCTGGTCTCTGATATTCAGCCTTTACTTGTTGGCAAACTAAACAACGAGAGACAAACCGGGCTATCTCCCTCTTCATGCCATTCCACCAAAAATGCTGCCGAATATTACGATATATCTTCATACCGCCGGAATGAATTGAATACTGAGAACTGTGGGCTTCTGCCATGATTTCCTGTCTGATATCTCCACTGGGTACACAAAGATGCCTCCCATGCCGGAGTGTACCATCTTTATGAATGCATAACTCTGGTCTCTGTCCTGTCACACATTCCGCCCTAAGCCGCTGAAGCTTAGAGTCCGTGGACTGAGCTAACTTGATCCTCTCAACTATACTGGAATGAACTTACATACTGGCCATCAATGTCACACTGGAAGGAAGAATAATTTCAATACCCATCTTCTGAAGATCTGCTAACAACTCTAGCTGCGTCGTTAGAAAATAAACTCCAGCTCTCCTACGCAATGCATCTGCCACTACGTTGGCCTTTCCAGGATGATACTGCAAGCTGATGTCATAATCCACAAGTAGCTCTAGCCATCTCCTCTGACGCATATTAAGATCCTTCTGGGTAAACACATACTTCAGACTCTTGTGGTCGGTAAAAATCTCCACCCAATCTCTATACAAATAATGCCTCCAAAGTTTCAATGCAAAAACTACGGCTGCTAACTCCAGGTCATGGGTTGGGTAATTCCTCTCATGGTCACGAAGTTGACGTGACGCATAAGCGACTACCTTACCATGCTGCATCAAGACACATCCTAATCCCTTGCCGGATGCGTCGCAATAAACTGAAAATCCTCCCGTCCCGTCGGGAAGAGTGAGAATGGGGGCCGTCATCAATCTCCGCTTCAACTTCTCAAATGAACTCTGACACTCTGCTGTCCAAGCAAACTGCATATCCTTACGGGTCAACTGCGTCAGTGGCGCTGAAATTCGAGCAAAGTCTGACACAAAGCGTCGGTAATAGCCGGCCAATCCGAGGAAACTCCGAACTTCTGCGACGGTGCTAGGCACTGGCCATATCTCTATAGCCACTATCTTCTGGGGATCAACTTCCACTCCACCCCTGGTGATGATATGACCCAAGTACGAGATACGATCCAACCAAAACTCGCACTTACTGAACTTCGCGTATAACTTGTGCTCCCTGAGAATCTGAAGAACTACACGAAGATGCTGCTCATGCTCTGCCTCGTTCTCGCTATAGACTAAGATGTCGTCTATGAACACTATCACGAACTGGTCCAAATAGGGCATGAAGATACGATTCATGAGGTCCATGAATACGGCCGGCGCATTTGTCGCTCCAAATGGCATAACAAGAAACTCCCAATGTCCATATCTAGATCTGAATGCTGTCTTCGGGATGTCCTGCTCTCTGACTCTGATCTGATGGTACCCCGACCGCAAGTCAATCTTTAAGAATACTGCCGCTCCCCTGAGCTGATCAAATAAATCATCTATTCTTGGTAAAGGATATCTGTTCTTAATTGTTACAGAGTTCAAGGTACGATAATCAACACATAATCTTGACGTACCATCCTTCTTCTTCACAAGAAGCATCGGAGCTCCTCAAGGTGATCTGCTAGCACGAATGAATCCCTTGGTTCTAAGTTCTTCAATCATCTTGTACAGGACCTCCAACTCTGATGGTGCCATCCTATAGACTCTCTCTGACACTGGTGCCGTCCCTGGAATCAAGTCGATAGTAAACTCTATCTCTCTATCTGGGGGCATGCCTGGAAGCTCTTCGGGAAATACGTCAGAAAACTCTTCTACAACTCTGGGAAACTGAACTGCTGCTGCTACGGCCATCCGCAATGCTGGGGAAGAAGGTTCTACTCCGCCTCGAGAAAATGAAAACTCTGGCTCACCAGGAACACTAAAAATAATCTTGCCGACACGGCAATCTATTCTAGCATACTGGTCCCTCAACCAATCCATTCCTAGGACCACATCATAATCGGCCATCGGGAACTCTATCAATCTAGCGGGAAACTCTCTACCGCTAACTACGATTTGACACGAGGAAAACACCCTATCTACACCTATAAGTCCGTTACCAGTAAGTATATTGAGCCTTACTGATAATGACTCGGGCTCCAGTCCTATCCGTGTCGCAAATCGTGCAGACATAAATGAATACGATGCACCTGAATAAAATAATACTGATGCAGAAAAAGAGTTGACGAGAATGGTACCTGCCACCACCTCACCTGATGCCAACTCCTCTTCTACGGTCAAAGCCGTCGCTTGACCGTGCCCTTTGGGTGCTGGTCCCCTCTGCTGGAAACCTCTTTGGCGGTTCTGAACCTGAGCTTAGACCTGGGCATACTGTTGCGGTCGCTGTTGCTGGAATGCCTGAGCCTGAGGCGGCAATGGCCTCGGAGGCTGATACTGCTGCTGCTGCACTGGTGCTGGTCCCCTCACCGAGGGACTAGTCTGGGCCGATGAGGATGAACCGGCTCTCTGTGGACAGGACCCTATCATGTGATCCGGTGCCCCACAAGCCAAACACAATCCTTGTGCTCGACGACATTCTGACACTATATGCCCTGGCTTCCCACAATGAGTGCAGCCCATTGTGGAAGACTGCCTCCGCTTCTGCTGTTGAAGATACGTCGGAGTCGAATGCTGAACCGGCGTAACTGATGTTGCCCTCCTCGGAGCTCCAATGGTCAAGGCCCTAGCTGCCGGGGCTGGGGCTGAAGACTGGATCATCTGACCATGGGACCGCTTCCGTCCTCCAGTTCTGTCTACAATTCTCTGCGAGGTATACTCATGCCTCTTAGCTGCCCACAAAACAACATCAAAGGTCTGATGCTCAAACTGCTCCACTGCTAGAATGATCTCTAGGTGGAGTCCCTGCTGGAACCGCTGTGCTCGATCAAACTCGGTTGCCACCAAAGTGGGAGCAAACCGACTCTTGAAAACTCGACCGCATATCCATCGACCGTCCTGCTCATCTGCCTGAGATTAGTGAACTTCGTCTGTAGGTCGTGCCGAGCCACAGCATCGAAGTACTTGATCTGAAACTTGTTACTGAATACCGCCCACGGGACAGGCGTTGCCAAACCAACTGCTATCATCGCCCACCAGGTGCGGGCTAGGTCCAATAACTGTAGGCGCACCACAGCTACCTTCTCTCCTTCTGGAGTCTTGGCTGCATCTAAGATAATCTCAATGTCCTGGAGCCATGCATCAGCTGCAACAGTGTCTTCACTCCCATCAAAGAATGGAGGGTTGAGACGCTTGAAACTGCTAGCCGCACTGTTCCCTTGATAACCAACACGGTCCATGGCATCCTGTACTGCCTGGTACAGGGCATCGCCCCGACGATCTTGAGACGCAAGCAATGTCCTGATGAGACCCACCAAGGTTCCATCGTCAGGCTCTGCAGGCTGGACTGGCTGAACTGGGGGCTCGGGGTCCCCGAAATGCATGACTCGGGAGGCCGCTCCAGAGTGCTGGGCTTGGTCTCCAGGTTGCTGCTGGTCCACTGGAGAGGCTCCGCCTTGCTGATCGGTAGGACCAGGAACAATGCCGCTGAAGAAATGACATGGGGAACAATAAGAAAGGACCATGATAGATCGAGGATATAAACATGTGATCAGGTCAAGGATTCTGAAAGATCAGAAGGCACGAGTAGAGATCAAGGGCGAGTGCTGATTGAGACATCTATCCGGTAAAACCCTCACACATCTTGATCTACAAGACCTGTATGGGCTACCACTTAAACCGTGTCACGCCCAGAACCAGAATACTGGAGAGCGGGGGACAGACACAGCCAGCTACGTACATTGAAGTGAATCTCACCTCGCAATACAGTCACGGCTGTCTAGATGCATGAGGGTTTTCTACAAGCCATTAGTCTCTTATGGTCAATAACAAACCTAGTGTCTCAATCTCCAGCAAGCGAGTAGATATAACAAGATGGTAGATCATCAGACATACAAAGTAAGGCGTCCCATACATTACATATTCAGATGATCATGAAGCTAGTCATACAAAATACGAAGACTAGCAAGAGTTTAAGTCATACATGATCAACCCTAGGATTTGTCAATCATGTTACAGCCTGTAGGCAGACAGTAAGTAAAGTTACAAACGAGCTAACACTTGCTCGGTGGCTAAACGCCTCAAAAGAATATTTTTACAAGGGAGTGAGAGAGCAAAATAAAAACCCACTCGTTGCCGGGATTCCTTCTAGTGTTCACCATCTGGAAGGAAAGTTGGGAGATCCTCGGTAGCTGCTTCGAAATCTGGCCATACAAAACCAGCTGGGTCAGACCCCAGAAAGAGCAAGTGCCACAAAGGGGCTTCACTTAAGAACTAAAACCAGCATGTCAGCACATAAAGTCATAGGTGAAATAACATAAGACATGAGATAAAGAAAACAGGATGATAAACGATAAGATAACTAGAGGACTATTCCGGTAACCAAGTTACAACCCGTAAACCAAACAAGGACCGGGGTTGTAACCCTTCACCTGAACAGAACTTAGCCTCGAACCAATTATCGATAAAGTAAAACATAAACAAGTATGTCCGGAGATATCCATGCACCGGATCTAGGCAAGACTAGACAAGATAGGACTCCATCCATCGTTCACGGCCAAGCAAAGAGTACGGCTTGATACTTAACTAACTAGGGTTATCACAAGCTTAGTTACTAGCAAGATGCAATGAGGTACGCCTACGGCCACAAGCCCTGCAGACTATCCAGGTTATCCAGACGCAAGGTTCAAGATTAGAGTTATCATGCCTTGTTAGGTGACTTGGATGCAACACATGACAGTGTGCATAGTAATCGTTTCATGTAGTGCCCCACATAGCAGTGAGCTAGAAATGTGCCCTACTCGTCGGTAGGCTACAAGTCCATCATGGAAGGCGCCCAGATAACGGGATTGCTTGTAGCCGGAATACCTCTCTATATGCTCTACTTGATCAATCTAGTCATTAACCTAGTCAAATTCCGTATGAATCCCTGACCGTGGTAACCAGGGATACATGTCCTAAATATGATGCGAGACAAGACTGGTTGCTTATACAAGCATATTCAATACAATCACCCATGGTGTCAAGAATTCACTTAGCATGTCAGGTTAGCTGTCGTAACAGCGTATCAAGGTTATCATGTCAAGATTACTTATCAAGGGTGCACCACGGCGGGTCACCATCATGTTATGTTACTTATCAAGATTACTTATCAAGGCAAGGGTGCGTCACAACGGACCATCATCAAGAATTATTATGTCAATTTACTTGTCAAGAGTGCACCACGGCGGGTCACTATCAAGAGTTATCCTGTAAGGTCATAATGCCATTTCGTGTTTATGCAAGTGCACCACAACGGGTCACTGATCATGCAATTCCATCACTAAGCCGTGTTCAGATTAACATTCATAAATAATGTCATGATCACATCGGGTTCATGTCGAGTTTATATCAAAAAGGCGTAAGGATATAAAATGGGTGCAAAAATCCTAAAAAGGGGAATATGGGGACATAATGCGCCCAAGGGGGAGGAGCAAGGGGTACTATGGCCAACAAGTGGCATTAGCCAAGTTGCGCCAGGGTAACAGGTTGCGCCAAGGCAAGTAGGGTCAAGCACTAGAATGCACGAGGTCAGGTCAAGTTGCTCAAGGAAGAGTCAGGCCAAGTCATGTTGCGCTAGGTACTAGACTGCGCAAGGCTAGGTTGCTCCTAGGTCAGGTTGCGCCAAGGCAGGCTACGCACGAGGTCAGACTGCGCACGAGGTCAGACTGCGCACGAGTCGGACTGCGCACGAGTCAGACTGCGCACGAGTCAGACTGCGCACGAGTCGGACTGCACACAAGTCAGACTGTGCACGAGTCGGACTGCGCACGAGTCAGACTGCGCACGAGTCAGACTGCGCACGAGTCAGACTGCGCACGAGGCTAAACTGCGCATGAGGCTAGACTGCGCACGAGGCTAGACTGCGCTGCGCTAAAGAACGCGCACAACTCAGTGGCACAAGCTAAAAAGCTCGTGCACACTTCTCACTGTCTTCTCCAAAATCAGCAAGAACTCCATGGTTGAACCCAAAGCTTCAAAAATCTATAACTTAGTCAAAACAAGTCCAAATCCAACTTTCAAATGGTCAAAATTAGGTAGAACAAAATTCTCTACAACATGGAACCATCAAAATTTGAAAACAAAGAAGTTTGATAGATCAAAACCACCAAAATCCGAAAATGACCAATTTCTAGATCTACAAAAATCAAAGCCTTAAAATGGAAAATGACGAGTTCTAATGTGTCTTAGAAACATGAGAAGAAGCTATTGGAACAATAAAATTGGGTTCTCTTGTGGAAGCAAGTTGCACTTGCCTAAGGGGTGTTCTTGGTTGGTGGTGGGTTTAATAGAGAAGGAAGGAGCAAATGAGAAAGTGAAGGAGAGAGAAATATTAGGTGGGTTATAAAGGGGGATGGTGGTGGGTTTAACATGATGAACCAAAGAATAAACCAAGCCAACCCAAAATAAACCAAGTTAAACCATTACATGCCATGATGAACCTAATCACGATTAAACTGAAATTAGCTAGCCAGGCAGGAAAATAAAATATATGCCAGGATTCCGTATACGTATACTGAAAATACGTAGAACGAAAAACGGGGGTGACACATCCCAAAGGCGATAATGGAAGTAGTCAACCTTCCACCAACCCATGACAACATGGGTGGGCTCACACCACTCACAACATCCAAGGAGGAGATCATGTGGGTTCACTCGTATCTCGTTCCGGAGCTAACTCAACCGGGGGTACCCTCTACCTCCAAAAGCAAAGGCAAGAAGACCAAGTCTTGTCGAATGGTGACTTCCTCCCTTGAGGAAGCAATGCCCGTACAAACACGTTCACAGTAGAACGCCCAGCCAGAGGAGGCTTCGGCCGAAGTGGCGGCTACCATCATCAGCACAGCTGTCCGAGGAGAAGGTTCATCCTAACCTCCTACAGCTGACAAGCAAAAGTAGAAGGAGGCCCGCTTCGATAGGCCTCTTCGAAAAGATAACACTCTGGGGTCAACCAAGCCCTACAACTTTGACATACTGGCACAACTGGCCAGTACTTCAGCACGACTTTCCCTATTTGAGCTCCTCCGCCTATCCAAAGATACTCGGGAGGCTCTCTGCGAAGCCCTGAAGGACGCCAAATCGTTCATCAGTCAGGTCAAGCAGCCTGACGACGATCATACAGCATGTCCGTACTATCATAATGTGGGGGAGATCATCCCCAACATCACATTCACTCAATAAGACATGTTGTTCAAGAACAACATGCACAATAGACCCATGTATTACATAGGGTATGTTGGTGCCATCAAGGTGGATCGAATGTAGATCGACCCTGGGTCCTCTCTCAGCATCATCCCCGAACTCTACTTCAGATGCTGGGGATCCCGATGCATCGCCTGACGGCATCTTATACTACCATCAGTGGCTTCAACACCAGTAAGAGTGAGCCACTGGGGAAGATCCGTTTGAAGTATCACATCGACGATCTCCAGACGGAGGTGACTTGCTATGTTGTGGATGCAGACGTCAACTACAACATCCTGTTGGGACGGTCGTGGATACATGAATATATGGTGGTACCATCCACCCTCCACCAATGTATGAAATACGTATCCACCAGTGGCATCATCCGAACAGAGTTTGCTGATGTCGATCCCTTCAGAGGGATTGAAGCCTTCTTCACCGACGTCGACCTGTACAAATCTATTCATCTCGAAGATGAAGCCAATGACGCTGATGACGAGGCAGAAGCTGAGGTTGAAGCTGACTCAGAGGCGGACATGATAATCAACGTTCCCTTAAAAATGCGACTCAAAGGGAGACCGCCTCAAATACCGGCCCCTATAGTAGTCAAACTTTGCAGGAAAGCGCCAGCTTCTCCGGGCACCACACCCAATGAAGCTCCATTAAAGATACGCCTCAAAGGCAAGCCTCCTCAAGTAGCGGCTCCCCTCGTAGCCAAGCTTCGAGGAAAGGCTCCAGCTTTCGGCACACCAACCGAGGCCCCCCTCAAGGTGCAGCTCAAAGGCAAGCCTCCTCAGTTGTCAGCGCCCGTCAGGCCACAAGAGAAGACCTCGGCGTCCTTCTCAGTACAGTTCCAGGAGCTAGCACGGGGCAAGCTCCCAAAAAACTCTCCTGAACCTCCCAAGACTGCTCCAGTTCTCACTGATGAAGAACTTGGAGAGTACATATCGTCTAATATCGATGCCCCATCCCTCAATGATGTAATCCCTTGGGACAAGATCCCGTATTTTATCAATAATAGAGTATCTTTCAATTATTCTAGTCTTCTACATTGGAATACCATGTACACTCTAGATAATGCTCTACAGTCATTGTAAACACAAATAACGACTATGAGTCATAAAAATAGAGTCGTCCTGTACCAATGAGTCTGTTATATAGTCCCACCTCGGAATAAGGACGAGAAGCCCATTATCTTTGGCAAAGTCGAGCGTCTCCGAGACCTTCCACCGACAGAGCCAGAACCCGACACCGACAGAATGCAAATCTACCGGTACAACGATCGAGCCAAGTATCTCATCCAAAAGATGGGTTACAACTTGAAGAGCGGCCAAGGTCTGAACTATGACAAAGGTCGACGCCTTTCCCTGTGACTTCCGGTGCCAAAAGGGAAGCCGCAAGACTTCTATCACCGTACCCGACGGGGGGTAGGCTACGTCATGCCTCCAGCAACTCCAGAAGAATCAGAAGCAGAGGATGTCATACATTCTCACTCATCTGAAACTTTAACTTGGGACTCCGACACCAGCATCAACTCAGTCTTCAGGAGGGTGTTGTCAGCCAACATGACATCCGTACATCCTTCAGAAGATATAGATGACGATAAAATGGGAGAGTTCTTCGAAGAAGAACCCTGGGCTCAACGCTTAGGCGCGCAATGGGAGTCTCGCTTTGAATTGCGAGAACCCCCTACCGAAGACGAAGTCGAGCAGATCAACCTTGGGGATGGATCTTCATCCAAATCCATCTTCATCAGCAAGACTTGGTGGGGGAGGACCGAGAATCCTTGATCCGCCTGGTCAAACAATATATCGACGTCTTCGCCTGGAGCTACGAAGACATGTCGGGACTCGACCCATAAGTTGCAATGCACAAGCTTAACATCTTGCCTGACGCTATGACCGTTAAGCAGCAACAGCGATGCTTCCGTCCTAACATCATGGACGCCATTGACAAAGATATCGACAAGCTCTTGGACAGCGGGTTCATTCATGAAGAGCAACATCCCGACTGGGTATCCAACATCGTCTCCGTCACCAAGAAGAACAGGAAGATCCGAGTCTACATCGATTTCTGGGATCTCAACTCTTTATGCCCAAAGAATGAGTTCCCACTTCCGATCTCTGACGTAATGATCGACAACACATGTGGCTTCGAGCGTATGTCCTTCATGGACGGCTACTCAGGCTACAATCAGATCAAGATGTTCCCAGACGACGAGAAACACACGTCGTTCAGAACTCCAAAGGGGATTTACTGCTACACAGTAATGTCCTTTGGCTTAAAGAATGCTGGTGCCACATACCAACGAGCTATGAGCACCATCTTCCGGCAACACCTTCGTAAGATAGTCAAGTGCTATGTTGACGATATCGTCGTCAAGAGCCGTCTTAAGGGCGATCACGTACGAGACCTGAAGATAGTCTTCGACCTCATGCAGGCACATCAGCTTAAAATGAACCCCGCTAAATCCTTCCTTGGGGGTCTCAAGTAGAAAGTTCCTGGGCTTCATCATCACTGCAAAAGGCTTTCATGTCGACCCCGAAAAGACTAAAGCCATCCTTGACATGGCCCCTCCAAAGAACCTCAGAGAACTTCATGGTCTACAAGGACGACTCGCCTACATCCGGAGGTTTATTGCGAACCTTTCTAGAAAATGTCAACCCTTCACTAAGCTTATGAAGAAGGGAGTTTCTTACGTCTGGACGGAAGAATGTCAGAAAGCTTTCGAGGATATCAAAGCTTATCTGACAAGTCCCCCAGTCCTGGTGGCACCCGTCGCAAACAAACCATGCTTGCTTTATGTCCGAGCAATGGACCATTTCCTTGGCGCTTTGTTGGCCCATAACAACGAAGCAGACTATGAGCAGGCTATTTACTACCTCAGCAGAACAATGGTTGGAGCCGAACACCGGTACAATCCCGTCGAAAAAGAGTGTCTAGCATTGGTGTTCGCCATCCAGAAGACTCGCCACTATGTCTCGGTGTTGGCCCATTGGTCATATGGTCAACCTGATTTTAATAATTGATCAAAACTCTGTCTGGATATACAAAGCTTGTTGGGACATCTCAGCTTCTTGGACATAAGCAAGATTGGATATTCACTCCATTCAAGACTGAAGATCTGTTTGCCTACTTGAGTCTGTACTTCCTATGCAATGTAATTTTTCACTTTATTTGAGTCTAGGAATACGTTGTACACCGAGTCGTACTGGCAAATAGGCTATCCCCAAAATAGTTCAAAATGTTTTTAAAATGACCTATCAAAATGTTTACAAAAAGGTTTTCAAAAAGGTTTTCAAAAATCACCAAAAATCTATTTTAAAACCCTAACCTAACCCTGACAGAACTCGGCCAGAGTTCGGCCAGAGTTCGGCCAGAGTTCGGTTGGTGGCCGTTTGATTTTTGAATTCTCTGGAACTTGGTCCTCCTGCAGTTGCGAATTTGACCGAGATTTGCTCATCGAGTTCTGTCCGAATTCTGCCCGAATTCTGACAGAGTTCTCCCTTTGGAATTCCTATAAATAGAGATGGATTTCGATCATTTTAAATCACTCATTCACTTTCAATCTTTTCTCTATCTAAAAAGCTTTCTGCCTTCCAAAGAGTTTTCTAGAGCTTTCATTTTCAGATCCCAAGCCAGTTACAATCCTCTAGTTGATTTGCCAGTGCGGTACGGTCTAGAAGTTTCTGAGAGATTGTAATCAGAAGGCTTGATTGAAGAATACCTCTTCACATTTGAAGTTGGACGAGTTCTTCATATCAAAGCTCGCGTTGTAGAAGTTGCAAGGACTTCGTAAGAAAACTTGCGGTTTTTCCTATAGTGGATTCAACTGGTAGCAAGAGTTCTACCGACTGAATTAGTCCTCAACAGAGGGATACCAGTATACATCGCTGTCTTTGCGTTTGCTTTCTGAACTCTGCCTTTACATTATTTCAACTGTGATTATATACTGTGATTGTGTTGCTAACATTTTTTAATTAGCATTCCGCTGCCAACTCTATTCACCCCCCCTCTAGAGTATTACGCTTTACTATATCATTGCTACAATTGGTATCAGAGCCAGGTTACAGGTAAAGCGAGGTAACAGTGCTATTATTTATTCATTATTTATTAGATCACAGCACATCACATGGCTACTATGAAATTCACAAGTGAAGGTCAGGCCACAAACAGACCCCCCCTGTTTGATGGTACTAACTACACTTATTGGAAAACACGGATGAGTTTCTTCTTGAAATCTCTTGATTTTGACTTATGGGCTATTGTTCTTGATGGCTATCAGAAGCCACCTCGTATAAATGTCGAGGGAGTTTTGGTTGAAAAACCCCAAAGCAGTTATACAGAGGAAGAAAAGAAAAAGGCCAGTCTTGACGCACGTGCCATTAATGCTCTTTTTTGTGCCTTAGACAGAACAGAATTTAACAGGGTATCTACATGCACAACGGCAAATGGTGTATGGAAGCTTCTCGAAGTTACACATGAAGGCACGACTCAAGTCAAGGAGTCAAAAGTCAGCAGACTTACTCAAGAGTACGAGACGTTCAAAATGAAGCCAAATGAAACAGTCACACAAATGTTCGAGAGGTTCTTGGATATTATAAACCCTTTGTCCTCCTTAGGCAAAGATTACAGTAACCACGAAAAGATTCGCAAACTCCTGCGAGCTCTCACCAAGAACTGGATTCCAAAGGCTACAGCTATCATTGAAGGAAACGACCTCACCACAATGTCACTTGAAGTACTCATGGGTAAACTACTCACTCATGAACTGGAGCTACAAGATTTTGAAGAGCCTGCTCCAAAGGAGAAGACTATCGCCCTCAAGGCTCAGCACAGAAAATCTGCTGAAGATGACTCAGACAGCAGTGGATCTGACGCTGAAGATCAAGCTCTCCTAGCAAGGAAGTTCAAATGATTCATGAGACATGAGAAGAGAGTCAAAGAGAACAACAGCAACAACTGGTATCAAGAAGATGCTGTCTGCTATGGCTGTAAGAAGAAGGGACATATGAAGAAGGACTGTCCCATCAACTCATCATCAAGCAAGAAGAACAACAGGTATGAAAAAGGCAACCTGAAAAGATCAACGTCTCGAAAATATGCCAATACCAGCATATGGCATGAGAGTGAAGCTAGCGACTCAGAAGATGAACATTAAGAGGACGCTACAAACATCTGCTTCATGGCAATCGATCAGGTACCTACTGAACCTGTAGAAACATATGATGACTTCACCTTTGAGCAATTAGGAGATGCCTTCAGTGACCTGATGCTTGACTACAGGAAACTGCGTAGTAAATATCAGACCGCTAAGAAGGTACTCAAAGAGTACAAAGGAGAAATAGGAAGACTTACCGACCTACTAGCTGAGGTTAGAGCTAATGTTAGTGAGTCTGGTGAGCTTTCCTCTATAAAGCTCTTATTACACGAGACTAAACAGTCATCCGAAGAGAAAGACAAGATTATAGACCAATTGAGAGAAGATCTTTCTAGAGAAAAGAAAAGTCTTCAATCTGCACAAATCAGAATGGAATCACTCACTTCTGATTATACTAAGTTATATGACACTTCCAAAAGGTTGGAAATTAGGTTAGGAAAACAGCCTGAGCCTGCTGCTTCCTATCCTAACACGTGTCACTTACCGAGAATTCGGAACATTCCCAAGCTAAACACTGTCAGACCAAACCATATAAAACCTTTACCCCAAAAGGTTAAGCCCAAACATGATCATAGGTATGCATTCTTCTATACTAGAAAACCCAAACCTACCAACCATACACACCACTCAGCTTTCAACACTCGACATGCACAATGTCATTATTGTGGCCTCATTGGTCATATATCATCTGCATGTAGAATGAGAAAGCTTGTAGATTTAAATGTTTATGCTTGGATACCTAAAGCTAACAATTCAGGACCCTACAAGAAATGGGTACCAAAGGTTTCATCTGTAAACTGTTTTGTAGGTGGAACACCCTTTACATGCTAGAAGCAAATGGATCCTCGACAGCGGTTGCTCACGGCATATGACCGGTGACGCTACCCTATTTGCAACACTGTCGAAGAAGAAGAAGGAAGGTTATGTTTCCTTCGGTAATAATTTGAAAGGGTATATTATTGGTATCGATGATGTTGGTAAGTCTCCCTATCCAGTGATTAAAGATGTCTGTCTGGTTACCGAGTTGAAACATAATCTGCTCAGCATAAGTCATCTAGCTGATCATGGTTATGGTATCAACTTTGGCAAAGACAAATGTACTATAGTTGATAGCTCAACTGGTAGTACTATCTTTGAAGGAATCAGGGAAGACAATATATATGTTTTCTATCTGCTGGAAGAAGCTAACATTTCAGGTAGATGCTTAATGGCCAAAAGTGATAAGAGTCATCTATGGCACATGAGACTCGGTCATGCAAACATGGATACAATTTCAAGATTATCCACAAAGAAGATAGTACGTGGTTTACCAGACATAACATTCAAGAAGGATTCGGTATGCAGCCAATGTGAAAAGAACAAGGCTACCAGATCCACATTCAACTCTATAAACGCAGTATGTACTACTAGACCTCTACAATTGCTACATATGGATTTATTCGGTCCTAGCAGAGTTGCTAGCCTCGGAGGTAAATTATATGCATTTGTTATTATAGATGATTTTTCTAGATACACGTGGGTATATTTCTTGACACGCAAGAATGACGTATTATCCGAATTTGTCGCCTTTTGCAAGAAAGTACAAAATGAAAAAGGTTACATGATCACTCGAATTAGAAGTGATCATGGAGGCGAATTCGAGAATGCTGATTTCGAGCAATTTTGTGACACACACGGTTTCATACACGAGTTCTCCTACCCTAGAACTCCACAATAAAATGGAGTTGTGGAACGTAAGAACAGAACTCTAACCAAAATGGCTAGAGTGATGTTAAATCAATTTAGCCTACCCAAATACTTCTGGGCTGAAGCTGTCAATACAGCTTGCTTTGTGCTCAATAGAGTTCTAATTCGACCCAAATCGAAGAAGACTCCATTTGAGTTATGGTTTGATAGAATTCCTTTAGTTTCATATTTTAAGATTTTTGGCTGTAAGTGCTTTATTCTTAATACTAAAGACAACTTAGGAAAGTTTGACGAAAAGGCTGATGAAGGTATATTTCTAGGTTATGCGGCCAAGAGCAAAGGGTACAGAGTCTTCAACAAACGTACCATGATCATCGAAGAATCAATCAACGTCACTTTTGATGAAATGAACCAAATGACTCTCGATGACAGTGATGAAGATCTGCCTATATCAAGTTCAACATCAGCTGAACCTGAACCAAGCTCTGCACTAGCTGAACCCCCTAGAGGAGATCCAGGAACCAGCTACCTACAGAGTCTACCGAAGAGGTTAAAATTCATATCTGATCATCCACAAGATTTGGTAATTGGTGACATTACCAAAGGAGTAAGTACTCGATCATCCAGTAGAGATATTGTTTCTAGTGTTGCATTTATTTCACAGCTAGAACCTAAATCTATTGATGAAGCATGTAGTGATAGTTTCTGGATAGATGCCATGCAAGAGGAATTGAACCAATTCGAACGGAATCAAGTTTGGGAACTTGTTCCCAAGCCTATTGATCATCCGGTCATTGGCACCCGTTGGGTATTCCGAAACAAACTAAATGAGGATGGTTTAGTAACTCGTAACAAGGCTCGACTCGTAGCTCAAGGATACAATCAAGAAGAGGGTATCGACTACGATGAGACTTATGCCCCAGTTGCGAGATTAGAATCCATTCGAATGTTATGTGCATTTGCATGTTTTCATGATTTCAAACTTTTTCAAATGGATGTAAAAAGTGCTTTTCTAAATGGCTTTATAAAAGAAGAAGTTTTTGTAGCACAACCTCCGGGTTTCACGGATTTCAAAAATCCTGACCATGTTTTCAAGTTGAAGAAAGCCTTATATGGTTTGAAACAAGCCTCTCGTGCTTGGTATGACCGTCTAAGCTCTTTTCTACTTGACAACGGTTTTTCAAAAGGAAAGGTTGACACTACACTATTTATTAAATCTTTTAATGGCAAGCTGCTTTTAATTCAAATCTATGTTGATGATATCATATTTGGATCTACTGATGAATCTCTTTGTCAAGAATTATCTAAGTGTATGCAGAATGAGTTTGAGATGAGCATGATGGGAGAGCTGAAGTTCTTTCTCGGATTGCAAATCAAATAAACCGACAATGGGACGTTCATTAATCAAGCCAAGTACACAAAAGATTTGCTAAAGAAGTTCGATCTGGACAATGTCAAACCTATTGGCACTCCGATGGAAACTTCAACAAAGCTTAATTCTGACGAACAAGGCAAGCCAGTCGACACACGTAAGTATCGAGGTATGATTGGTAGTTTACTTTACTTAACTGCTAGTCGTCCAGATATAATGTTTAGTGTTTGCCTGTGTGCACGTTTTCAAGCTAACCCAAAGGAATCACATCTGACCGCAGTTAAGCGTATCTTCCGATACCTTAAGGGCACTTCTTCTGTCGGCTTGTGGTATCCCAAAACTAAATCCTTTGACCTTATTTGGTTATTCGGATGCAGATTTTGCTGGATGCAAGGTTGATAGAAAAAGTACTAGCGGTACATGTCATTTCTTAGGCAAGGCTCTAGTCTCTTGGTTTAGTAAAAAGCAAAATTCTGTAGCCTTATCAACAACAGAGGCTGAGTATATCGTCGCAGGACGTTGTTGCGCTCAGATTTTGTGGATGAAACAAACCCTAGAAGACTTTGATTTATTTTTCACACATATTCCCATTTTCTGTGATAACACGAGCACCATTAATTTGACTAAGAATCCTGTATGTCATTCTCGTACTAAACATATCGAGATTAGACATCATTTTCTTAGAGATCATCATCAAAATGGAGATATAAACCTTGTGTACATAGATACTGAAAATCAATTAGCTGACATCTTCACTAAACCTCTAGGGGGAGATCGTTTCAATTATTTACATCGAGAATTAGGAATTTTGGACGTCAATAATATTAATTGATTTTATTTTATGATTATATATCATTATGCAAAAACTGTGTTAAAGACAAGCTAATAAAGAGTCTGTCTGTCACCACAACTACGGTTGAAGCGAAGCGGTACTTAAGAGTTCCCCGGTGAACCTCCGCCAGCTGGGACAGTACTCCTACAGCTAATCTAAGACAGTCACTGTATAATGACATTTAGTTCATAAAATATTATTAATTATATTATTTGAAGACTAAAATAACTAATCTTTGAATTAAATATTTGCAACGAGTCAATGAAAAAGAAGTAGCAAAAATCAACCTGAAAGAACCCTAGGCGACTTCGGCCAGAACTCTGACCGAATTCGGCCCGAGTTCGGTTGAGGGTGTATGTGTATATATACAGAACCCGAGAGCTTCTTCTCTTCCATTGCTTCCAAACTTTCAAACAGCAGCTCCAGCCGCCCGAAACTCCTCCAAACCCTAGGTATTCACCAACCCATTGCTTCCTATCTACTTGGTGAAATCCTTTCAAATTTTGGAATCGTGCGGAGATCGTTCTTCTCTACAATATATCCAATTTTCGTGAGGTATAACTCCCTCTCTCTCCACCTTTCAAATTAGTGCTTTTTATTTCAATGGCACCTAGATTTAATCCGTCTAAGAGGAAGAAGACCACTCCTAGTGAGGAAGGGTCCTCTTCGAATCCTCACACGGATTCTTTATTTTCGTCGGTCCAAAAGAGCGACGGCGCTTTCGATGGGTTCTTCTTTCAAACCCTCGATCAAGCTTTATTATGGTACGGTGACTTTTCCACCCGATCCATATGTAGCGGTGCTCCGGTTCCCTGATCATCGTCACTTATTTGAGGCATTAGGGTTACACTTACTTGTTAAACTGTGCTTCCCAATAGCTACTAATGCCATTAGATTGTTCTATTGCAATCTCGTAGTTAACACTTTTGACGTGAGCACACGTGTTGGAGGCATAGACATTGAGTTCAATGATGTCCTCCTAGCGGAGATTCTTGGTATTCCCAATGAAGGTGAACCGCTAGTTGATATCACAGAATTCGATTTCCCCGAAGGCACTACACTCACGAGTTTCAAAACGGAACTCTGTGCACCTGACAGAGTACGTTCTGGAAAGTTCAAGGCTAACAACCTGAACTTGTTTAACTACGAATTGCATCGCATCATCTACTCTACTCTTCTTCCAAAATCCACTTCCAAGGATGATGTGACTTCGCTTGAGCTGTCCGCCATGTACCATCTTATCAAGGGGATTCCTTTTTCCGCCCCTAAGACTATTATTCAGATGATGGGACGTTGTCGTGCTAGAGATCGAAATCTCTCTTACGCGATGATTCTCCCTCGTATCTTTCAGCGATTCGAGATCGATCTATCGACTTGTACTCAGGACTCTGAGCCCAAGTTACTCCAGCTTTTTCGTCGCAGCCGGACTGCTTCAGCTCCACCTCCTGCTCCTCCTACTGCACCATCTTCACCACATCAGCCGTATGCCATGACTTTTGAGGGCATACATCAGCATATTTCAGCTTTGCACGTCTTGATGACGGACATGGCTCGCGAGCGTGAGTTCCGCGATGTCACCCGTTATCAGGCGATGACAAACTCCTTGGCTGATCTTCGATTCGCTCAGACTGGTTATTCAGCCGGTTCTATCCCTCGAGATCCAGTTTTTTTGGGTTACCGCTGTGAGGAAGAGGCTGTTCATGCCTACTTCCAGCCAGGTAATGCCTATGACTAGTATCGTGTACCTCGAGATTACGTTGGTGAGTTCTATGCTGGCGCCCCTACTCATCCTACTGGCGCTGGTACTTCTGGTGCTGGTACTTCCGGTCATGCTGGCCATGCTGCTGATGATATTGATGAGTATAGTGATGATGAGATCTGATTTGATTATTAGTGATATTCTATTGTATACTTGGAAATGCTCCGACATTCCAAGTTTTTATCATTTACTTTTTATCAGTACTTTGTAGTTTGCTATCAGTACTTTTTATCTTCATGGACATGTTTTTGATGTTTCATTTATGACATCTCAGTTTATTTCAGCATTTTGTTTCAGCACTATCTCTTTATACTGCTTTTCCATTTTAAACTGCCTGTGAAATAGCATGCCTGAGATTTTTTTATGTTTTGAAGCAATACATGCCTGTGATGATAATTTGTAGAAACATTACATGCCTGTGATGCTATATCTCTAATTCTTATACTATATTTCTTTTATTTGTTTTCTCGCTATTTGTTACTTATGCATTGATTGCAGGGGAGTCTTCTGCATTTACTGCGGGGGAGCCTTCTCTTGTACAATTATTTTGCTAAGTGACAAAGGGGGAGAAAATTAAAAATGATCTAACATTTTTTTTGAGTTAAATACAGGTTATGAACAATTTCTACTTTTTGATATTTTTGAACAAGCGTGAACAAGCTTAATGTTATATCATTCATAGTTTGTCAATTATCAAAATGGGGGAGATTGTTGGCCCATTGGTCATATGGTCAACCTGATTTTAATAATTGATCAAAACTCTGTCTGGATATACGAAGCTTGTTGGGACATCTCAGCTTCTTGGACATAAGCAAGATTGGATATTCACTCCGTTCAAGACTGAAGATCTGTTTGCCTACTTGAGTCTGTACTTCCTATGCAATATAATTTTTCATTTTATTTGAGTCTAGGAATACGTTGTATACCGAGTCGTACTGGCAAATAGGCTATCTCCAAAATAGTTCAAAATGTTTTTAAAATGACCTATCAAAATGTTTACAAAAAGGTTTTCAAAAAGGTTTTCAAAAATCACCAAAAATCTATTTTAAAACCCTAACCTAACCCTGACAGAACTCGGCCAGAGTTCGGCCAGAGTTCGGTTGGTGGCCGTTTGATTTTTGAATTCTCTGGAACTTGGTCCTCCTGCAGTTGCGAATTTGACCGAGATTTGCTCATCGAGTTCTGCCCGAATTCTGCCCGAATTCTGCCCAAATTCTGACAGAGTTCTCCCTTTGGAATTCCTATAAATAGAGATGGATTTCGATCATTTCAAATCACTCATTCACTTTCAATCTTCTCTCTATCTAAAAAGCTTTCTGCCTTCCAAAGAGTTTTCTAGAGCTTTCATTTTCAGATCCCAAGCCAGTTACAATCCTCTAGTTGATTTGCCAGTGCGGTACGGTCTAGAAGTTTCTGAGAGATTGTAATCAGAAGGCTTGATTGAAGAATACCTTTTCACATTTGAAGTTGGACGAGTTCTTCGTATCAAAGCTCGCGTTGTAGAAGTTGCAAGGACTTCGTAAGAAAACTTGCGGTTTTTCCTATAGTGGATTCAACTGGTAGCAAGAGTTCTACCGACTGGATTAGTCCTCAACAGAGGGATACCAGTATACATCGCTGTCTTTGCATTTGCTTTCTGAACTCTACCTTTACATTATTTCAACAGTGATTATATACTGTGATTGTGTTGCTAACATTTTTTAATTAGCATTATTCCGCTGCCAACTCTATTCACCCTCCCTCTAGAGTATTACGCTTTACTATATCGTTCCTACACTCGGGACAAATAATCCATGTCATCTCCTGAGTCAATCTACTCAGAATTCTCATGACAAAACCAGGGGCGCTAAACTCTCGGTTGGCTACATAGGCGATATTATTTATACCATACGACATGATATTCGTACCACAAAAGGCTGTCAAGGGCCAAGCATTGGCCGACTTCCTAGCCGCGCACCCAATTCCGGAATCATCCAGGCTCTACGAAGGTATCCCCGAGGAGGTACAAGAAGCAAACATTATCGAAGAAAGCCCAGTCTGGCGGATGTTCTTCGTCGGTGCTTTCAGAACATACCCCAAAGGCCAAATTATTACGGGATTGGGGGTGGTCTTAATCTCTCCCGACAAACTGGTCATCCAGTGCGCCTATTTTCTTTCAGAGCCATGCTCCAACAATGTCGTGGAGTACAACGCCCTCATCATGGGGCTTCAGTTAGCAAGACAGCTGGGGGTGGACTATCTTGAATCTTACGGTGACTCAAAGCTTGTTATCAATCAAATCCGGGGACAATATGAGGTCCGCCATGAAGACCTCATCCCCTACCACAAAGTAGCGTTGGACATCATCTCAACCTTCATAGAATTCTTCATAGAGCATGTGCCTCGGCTGCAAAACTTGGAAGCCGATGCTCTGGCTGGCCTTGCAGCCTCATTGGCTGCACTCTTTGGGACTCAACATTTTATTTCGGTGACGGGTCGGGACTTGGCTTGTCCCAGAAATAATCTGTGCATGCGGACAACTCATGTCATGGCCACAGACCCTGGCATCAATATCAAAGACTGGAGATTCCCATTTATCGACTTTGTCATCTACGGAATCCTCCCGGAAGACCCGAAGGAGGCAGTCTTAGTCAGAAGGCGCTCCTTCCGTTTCTATTACGATACAACCTCCAAAATGCTGTACCGGCGCTCCTACGATGGACTTCTCCTCCGATGTCTATCTAACGAAGAAGCCGTCGAAGCCCTTCGAGCAGCTCATGATGAAACGTGTGGAGCTCATCAACCAAGTCCTAAGCTACAGGATCAACTTTGACGGATGGGCTATTACTGGCCCACCATGATGGCCGACGCTGTCGAGTATACAAAGAAGTGTCGTGCCTATCAGCTGCATGCTGACTTCATCTACAGACTGTCAGAGCCTCTACTCCCAACGGTTGCCTCTTGGCCATTTGAAGCCTGGACCATGGATATAGTGGGGCCTATCACTCCTCCTTTGTCAAGGGGACACCGCTTTATCCTGGCTATCATCGACTATTTCTCTAAATGGGCAGAAACAGTTCCTCTCACAGAGGTAAAAAGATCAAAAGTGATCAGCTTCATCAAGCATCATGTCATCTACCTTTTCGGGTTACCTCGAAGGATTATCCACGACAATGGCCCGTAATTCATCAGCCATGCGTTCAGTAGGTCCTGCAATAAGAACCGTATTTAGAATGTGGCATCAACCACTTACAATCCAACAGCGAACGGATTGGCCAAAACTTTTAATAAGACCATCGTCAAGCTACTCAAAAAGGTTGTGTCATCCAACAAGCGCGACTGGGACGAGAAGCTCGGCGAATGCCTTTGGGCCTATCGTACAACGGTACGGACCCCGACGGGCAACACATTATTCTTCCTGGTTTACGGGAGCGAAGCAGTGCTACCTCTGGAGATTCAAATACCCTCCCTACGGGTGGCGATCATGAATCAATTGACGGAAGAAGACAATCAACATCGCCGTCTGCAAGAGTTGGAGGCACTGGACGAAAAATGCCTCTTGGCTGAACAGCGCATCGAACTTTATGAAGCCCGCATATCACAGGCTTTCAACAAAAGAGTCCGATAGAGGACTTTCCAAGTGGGCGAACTGGTTCTGGCAGTCAGGAGACCGATGGTGATGACTCACAAAACACCGGGAAAGTTCAAACCCAAATGGGAAGGACCCTTCATCATAGAGACGGTATACTCAAACGGTGCTTATCGTCTCACTCAAGCTAATGAGGACTTGTTCATGATGTCCATCAACGGCAAGTTCCTAAAAAAGTACTATTCTTGACCTCCGTCGAGAACGTACTGCCTTTTCCAAGAGAGAGGACTGGTGAACTTGACCAAACCAAGTTCACACCCCTTCTTTTGACAAATTATATGCTTCTGGAACCCAGTTGTTTCGTCACATTCTATCCCCAGTAGAAGAACAACCACGTCCACATTACCTCTGAGTTGCTTCTCTACACCCCATCAAGCAGGATCCTGTACCAGATCATGCTTAAGGCAATGTTTACCACGTCCACATCACCTCTGAGTAAATATTCCGTACAACAATCCTTGTGTTGTTGCACCATAGAACATCCACGTCCATATTGAGTTGTTCTATAAATCCCACTGAGTTCACTCCTACCATGTCCATATTACCTCTGAGTAGGAAAATTCCACCAATTAGCCCATATTTACTATGTCCACATTACCTCTGAGTAAATATGTTGGTCCTCTCTTTCAACTTATCAATCCGTACCTAAAACCAAGGGACGCCAAGGATGATAAGTCCACATAAAACCCTCAGTGGAATTGGCCCATATTTACCATGTCCACCTTACCTCTGAGTAAATATGCTGGATCCATCATTCAATTTATTATCTGTAATTGAAACTAAAGTACACAAAAGATAATAGGTCCACCAAAAACCACAGAACATCCACGTCCATATCACCTCTGAGTTGTTCTATGTACTCCTACCGAGTTTATTCCTACCATGTCCATATCACCTCTGAGTAGGAAAACTCTACTATTAGCCCAATATTTACCAAGTCTATATTACCTCTGAGTAAATATGTTGGTTCTCTCTCTCAACTTATTATCTGTACCTAAAACCAAGGTGCGCCAAGGATGATATGTCCACATAAATTCCCCAGTGGAAGTACCCAAATCTATGACGTCCATACTACCTCTGGTAGGATTGTCACACCTAAACAGTTCTACTGTCCATGCTTCTTGTTCAAAGTATTTCAAAACTTGTCCAAAAGTTTTAAAAACTTTGAAGGGGGTCTTGTAGAAGCATGAAATAAAGGATATTGCTTTTAATCCCATATCAAAAAGAAGAAGAAGAGAGGTCCCATTCCACTCTATATATAGAGCCCATTTGCCTCCTTTGAAAAGGGCACCAAAAATAGAAAAAGAAAAGAAAAGGGAGCCCGTTGTCCAGGGAGCCCGTTCGAGCCACAAAAAGTTGCAATAATGCCTCTTCTTTTTCTGCATCGGTTGCAAGTTCTTCATTTTCCATCTTGGTAAGGAAAAATTGGGCTACTACGAAGAAATCCAAGGCAGCACGAGCCATGCGCCTTCACTCGCTGTCATGGCGAGGCAGAATTAGATTCTGAGTACTATGCGCCTTCGCGGGCTAGTACAAAGAAGTCCAAGGCAGCACATGTCACTACCACATTTCAGCTTGAGGGTATTTTGGTCATTTTAAAAATTTTGGATTTATTTTAAATTATTGGAGTAATGGTTGTTATTTTTGACCTTTGCTTGTTGAGACTTTGGAGACTAACCTAGATGTTGACTTTGACTATGGTGACTTGGTTAGCATGGTGGGACCCTAGTCTAACTTAAGTCAACCAAAGTTGACTTATTTTGAACCAAGTTTCATAGAGAGATTAAGTGTTTTAGGTGCATGGGTTTTTGACTAAGAGATTGATCCATTTAGCCTTGCACTTGGCCCATAGCCCACTAGCCATCAACCCTAACCCTAATTCTTTCTAATAGTGGCCGGCCCCTAGGGATTCCCCCTCTATTTAATGTCTCTTATTCCTTTCTTGCCTCTTTTTACACCACATCGATTTTTGGCAAGAGCAAGGTTTGTCCATTCTTCAATCCTTCCTATTTTATTCATTTCTCTTCCTTTTTAACCCTAGTCTTTTGCAATAGGATCTAATCCATGCCTATTTACTGTTGGTAGTGTGTAATCTCAGCTTTTGAAAAATTTGGGGCTTTTGTGTTGCAAGAAGGATTATTATTTTTGAAGCTTTTTCTTGAGTTTGACACTCAATAGGTAAATTCATTTTCTTGATTTCTTTGCATGGTTGCGTAGATCTAGGAGTCCCCTAGCTGTGGTGTGAGTCTTGGGTGATTTTGTGTCGTTTTTGTGTCCATATCGGACACGTATCAGTATATGTACCTAGGTATTTGATGAAATGCCACAGTGAATAATTTTATGTTATTTTTGAAAAGTATTTCAATAAAATTGTTGATTTATATGTGTATATTGTTTTCCCTATGGACTGAGTCGATTTCTGAGCCGTGTCCATGTCCAAACAGGACACGAACACGCTCGCTGTGGGCTAGGCCAGTGCCCTGCTGCTCGAGGGGTTGTTCTTCCTGTACAATCCACTTGGACAGCTGCCACTTGGCAGTGAGGTGGGGCCAATGATTGACACGTTGGCTCCCAAGCCTCGTATCGATTAGTTTCGTATCGGACATGCTAGACTGTGTGTATTGGTTCGACTGACACGCACGTACACGATCAGAACCACTCTGATACGTGCCTCGTGCATGGACACGAGGACACGTGGACACCCCATAGTGTGTCGACAGTGTAGCCCTATACCTGGGCTACACGTATGCATGACCACGTGGCGTGGGATGTCGTGTGTCGTGTCCACGAGGACACAAAACACGTGCACGATGTCTCTGTGTGTACTGGTTTTACTGTGTGTGTGTTATTCGATTTGACACGTTTGTGTCCACCTGGTTGGACACAAACACCCCCTCTGACACATTAATATGCTACACACACTTGTGCATCATCAATTTCACTTTCCCTTTGTATTTCGAAATCAAATTTACATATTTCCCTTGTTCTGATACAGTTACTGTTCAGTGGGTATTTTTCGGAGCTTATTTCAGCTTAATTCAAAATTAATAGTTAATTTAATGTTGTTAAGATGCATACATGTGTGTTATGTTAGGGTTGTGCTCTGAGATGCAATGTGGTGTTCATTTGGTTGATATCTTGATTTCGAGCATTGGGTTTGATTTCTGAACTTACCTAAACTGAAACCTGGTCTTGTATTACCATTTCACCAAACCAGTAAACCCTGGACTGAACATAGCCTAGCATTGCATACTTGTTTAACCTGAACTGAACCTTCATTCACATATGACTGAACACAAATATAAGCATGTACACACACTGAAATCTGAACCTTTCATTACATGTTAGACCCCTTTACTGGTAACCTTGCTGTTAACTGCATTTAACCGAAACCCCTATAACTGCTTCAACTGAAATCTGAACACTACACTCTACTATACACACACATGAACCTAACCCTACACTTGACTGAACCCTTTACTTATACAATTACATGACACCCTATGCCATTCCTGAACACTATATATGATCACACACACACCCTTAGCCATATACATTCACACATTCTCTACATTATATGCACACACATACACTAGTCCACATTGACACTATATGCCACTGTCACACACTACACACAGTTTCAATCTTGCTATATACACTTTATACACTACACACACTACATTGTGTTGGACACTTGCTATGTTATCCCCCTATCTATATATAAATGGTTGTAGCCTATGGTTATATATATATATATATATATATATATATATATATATATATATATATATATATATATATATATATATATATATATATATATATATAAAATTGTATGTCGATAGCTTGTGTAGATTTTTGATTTGTGTGAGTGCTAGCCTGTAGTGCCCCGTTCCGCCCAGTCAATCGGAGGAATCGAAACGCCGACGGCGTTCAGACTTAGCCTTGAAACGGCTGCTCGAAGACACCGCTCGGTCAAGGCGACCGCTCGCTCAGGTGGGATAGATTCAGTGAACTTGCCTCATCTTAGCCTTCACATAATAAATCACATATTTTCAACTTGCACAAGTAGGCTTGATAATAAAAAAGACGAATCCATATAGATAAGGGAATAATCCCGACGGGTCGAATTGAGTTAGAATATGGAAAGGTCCAACGGTCGGCTTAGAGTCGGTGTGCGGTGTGCTTTGAAAATGACACTCGTTCCTTCGTCCCGTGGCTTGGGAGAAGGAAAGTTGGTATTCGTCGCAAAGCTAAGAGTTAGCCTAAGTCATAGGCGTCGCCCGCGTAAATGCTCGATAAAGCATGCACGCTTCCACGATGCAAGGCTTGACATAGTCGTTGCTCGCCCTACAGGTTAAAGTTACATTACACGTCTTGTGGCATAAGTCTAGGCACCCAAAGAGCTTGGTTGTTCAAAGTCGATCGCGTGCACAGCACGTTCCATCAAGGCAAAGCTTGACGCAGCCTTTGCTCGTCAAGTTGTTGCGAAGTTAAGTTAGACAAGTTATGTTAGGCTATCGGAGTAGTAGCAAGCACGGTCCTACGAGTTCTATGACTGGGTATAACCATATAGTCTTATGGTCTCAAGGCCCGTCATATTGAGTATGACTTGGACGTTGGTGTCGCTTAGAGTTCAAGTTGGTTTAAGGTACGATGTCACGGACTTAGTGTTTAAGGCAAGGACCACAATTTATTCAAGTGAGTTTTGGAGAAAGGACTATCAAATAGGCATTCATGAGTTGAATGAAATGATATGGTAACATAGAAAGAATGCTCGCGACCGTGGGTCGTCGAGACGGTCTCAAATGATAGAAGTCTTGATATTGGTTTTGAAAGAGATGGTAACACTAGAAGAAGAATGACTGTGTGAGATGTTAGTTTGAGTCGAGTCTTGCATGGTCATTGGACAACTTGTCGACAAGGGCAAAGATTTTCTCGAGTGACAACCCGGGGCCACGGGATCGTTTCGGCCTAGGAGGAAACATGGGTATAGCCGAGCTGGGAGTACCGCTCAAGTTAGTCGGGGGCATTCAGTGGGGATTGCTACTTGCGCTGAAAGTTATCCTGAATAACAAAGCTATAAGTCCAAGTATAGCTTGTGGTGCTAGTGACCTCATATAGATGTGTCGGCACGGGCGGCGATCCGCGTGTGTTCCTTTAGATTGAGTTGAGTTGAATGTGTATGCAGTTAGAACACAATGTTTGGGCCTAAGATTTGGCTGCAACATAGGCGACGTGCTTCGGCATGAGTTGTGGTGTCGAGTCTTAAGTTGTTGGCATAGAGTTACACAAGTTGGTTTGATTCATTGGAGTTTAAGTCAGAAAACCGCCGTAAGGCAAAGTCGATTGAGTGACACTAAATTCACAAGTCTCGATTGGGTCAGTTGGTGACCAAAGTAGCAAGGGCTGCGAGGCGGCGATGTGGTTTAGTATCACTGAAATACAAGGCACGGCCTCAATATGGATTTGTAGCACGGTCACATGGAAATGGAGTCTATCGTGTAGTTGCATCTCTGATTTTGGGCCGTAAGGCAAATACGACTTGATAGGTTAACGTTGATGTGCAAGCACGGGATGGTCTAGAGACACAAAATAGGCCAATCATTGGTCATAAAACTGATCCTAAGACAAGACTAGAAAGACAATTGATAAGATTGGACTATGTTGCACAAAGTAAATCAAACGTATTGGTTTGTATGGGTGGGCAAGGAGCTCATTCCACCAGTATAGTTGAGTACTGACACCCACGTAGTTTTTATGTGCAGGCACAGGTAGAAGCTCGTGGCGCGGAGCTCGCTTGGATGCATCGAGGCACGGAGTTCCTTGGCGATTCGTAGCGTACGGCCGCATGGAGTCAAGACTTATACGGGACATAATGTATGGGCATCTAGGGGTGCAACTCGGGCGGGTTGGGTCGAGCTTGAGGTCAACCCGAGCCCAACCCGATGAATCATAACCCTAGCCCGAGCCCAAGCCCAACCCGACCTCGGGTTCAACATATGACCTCCAAGACCAAGCCCGGAGGATCAGGTTGGGCTCGGATTGGGTTGGGTCCATCAGGTTTATCGGGCATTAATATAATATTTGAGACAAATTTAACAAAAGTAATATTAAATACATAATCAAAGTGTCAAGCTTTGATCATTAAAAAAACAAATTAAAAGAAGATTTAGACAAGGAGTTCAATAGTTTGGATGGAGAAATTTAGAATTTAATATATATATATATATATATATATATATATATATATATATATATATATATAAGTCGGGGTTTCGGGTTCTTCGGGTAACCCGACACATGAATCCGAGCCCAACCCGGTTTTTGATCGGGTTCAAATATCTTAACCCGAACCCAAGCCCGAACCCGAGTATCTTCAACCCTAACCCAACCCATTAACGGGTTTACCCGATCAGGCTCGGGTTTAGCCCGCCCAAGTTGTACCCCTATGGGCATCGTCTTCCGAAGCATCTGCTGGTTAGAGACTTGTATTGAGAGATGAGAGAGAGCTGAGGAACTTGTAATGTGAGAAAAGTGAGCTTGAGTGACTTGTAATCTTGGCCTTGCGCTCCATTGTAACCTTTGTTTTAATATCAACAAAGAGCTTCTTTTGAATGACTTGTGTTTTGTTCTAAATTTCCGCTGGCTTATTCAGTGTCTCTGCTTGGGACTTCCGTACGACGACCCCGTCACAGTCGCTAAAATCGGCCGTTATGGAACCCGCCTTGTACGAGCGCAATCTAGGCTCGTGTGGCATCACGCCTTAGCGAGGATGATCGCTTCTACGGGAGCGGGACGTGACATAATGGTATCAAAGCACGACTTTACATCCTTGGACTATTGATTGAATTCTTTAACTCTATTTTTTCCGCAAACTCTGAATTGTTGCTTCCACAAAGTTGATATCGTTGGTGCGCTCTCTCTCAAATGTCTTACGGGATGTTCATACAACAAGTATAAATAATTTGCAAAACATAGGAGAACAGTTTTTGACAAAATAAAAAGATGGTTTGCGTAAGCATGGTTGGCTAAGTCGGGCCGGGCATATACACCAAAGTTGCGTCGACCTTAGAAAAATCGAGTGTGGGATTCGAGTTGTGTCAGACGAGAATGATTTGGACTTGATTGAGTAAAGGAGATGACTATCGATAGGGGTACTATCGAGCGACGATAATGTCAGTGCGATATAGATGAGCGTGCTTAAAAATTTAAGAAATCGTCCGGACCAAAATCTGAGGAGATAGATTGTCAATCAAATAATGAGTTGAGGATTTGTTGAATGACTTCATCCCTGAGTGGTGTATGTGATAGCCTCAGGGATGTCGATCGATCGATTGAGGATAGGGGTGTCAATGAGTCTATCAGCAAGCGTCACGTGTGTGCAAAGTCGTAGATTGAGTATCATTGAATAAGTTATAGTCTTGAAATTTGATGAGTTGATTCAAACAACCTAGAAATTGATGCGCACGGAACGTACACAGGATTGAGGATTACGCGAGTATTAAACACGAAAATGATTTAGTAGGTGAAATCGAATCGAGAAAAAAATTAGGGTGTACGAATGGATGACTTGATGGAGGAAATCGATACAGATTGTATACAAAAAAGTTAGCACGACGGGAAGATAGCATGCATGATAAGTCTGATTCGAATGTTTGAAAATGACTCTGAGGATTGAAATGGATGTTGCTCGATGATTTGAGTTAGCAACGAATGATGTGATTTAAGGAAATACGTTGGTCGATGACTTAAGATAGACGAATGAACAATACGCGAATTTGGGTTTGAGAAAATTGATGTTGTGAATGATTCGAGGGATAATGATCAAACTTGAATTTGAATGTAGAGGAGATTATCCTGTCGGACGACATCATCATTCGCACGACTCGAAATTCGTTGTAGAGGAAGATCGTCAGGTTACGCATGTCATCGATGGTATTGAGGCGTATCAAAGATCGATATACGATAACTCGGGGGCACTCTAATTCGAGAAATGACGATCGTACAAGTGCTATTGTTCTGACGGATACCATACTTTGGATTTTGATTGAAATAAATATGGATGAAAACAGAAGTGTCTTGATGGTTATGCGGATAACCACAGCGTCGACATTCTTGTCTTATGCGAGCGCAACACTAACCTCGCACATACATCGCATCGGATTTGAGGTGATCGTTCTGCGTGAGCGCTGACATGGTGATTCATGTCGTAGGAATGATCGAACTCAGAAAATCAGGATGCAGCAACTTTGATTGTCTCAACTTGTTGGTTTGACGCGAAGGTAAATTCGAGGATGTTAGGACTTGCGACTGATGATTGAATAAACTTGAGGATTGAGTAGGTCCAATCCATGCATCGAGAATGATTTAGTCTAGACTCAAAACAAAAGTTACACCCCGATGAGAATGACTATTCCGTGGGAGCGTTGCATGGTGATTTTATGCCCACCGTGGATAATCTGAGCGCGGTATATTGTTAAGTCAGACGACCTTGTGATCGATTATGTGAATTGGAATAGATGACTTAGGGAATGTGGAATATGAAATTTTGGTTAGCGACAATTTGTGTCATAGCATGTTTGATTTGAGAAGGATTGATAGGCAAACTATATCGAACATGTTTGAAGGGATGACTATGCAAGATGGTTTGTTGAACGAGCGATATTGATACATCGTGGAATTGGTTGAACGTAAGTTGTCGTAGGATGGCTTTGCTGAATGACTCGGACCCCGTGCGATGAATGTCGAGATGTGTGTAGGAAATCTATGCTCGATGTTTAGAAATCGGAGTGATGCGAGCTTGGGTAGAAAAACTCCGTACTATCAACTTGGTTTGACCTTAGGATGGGGTCGGTGTTGATATCGTTGTTTGGGAACTATGATTCCAATACTGATGGAAAGACATACCCTAGCGTTTAGGCAGACGTCCGAGTACAAAGTGGTAGGATTTATGGAGGCACCACTCACGAGTCTCAGTTGACATGCACGTATATCAGGGACGCCCGAATATGTGCACGATCCGACTCAAATGGTGATGGCAGATTCTCTATCACGAGGCTTGGATGAAATGCAAGTATTTTGGGGACGCCTGGAATATGTGTACGATCCAAACTAAGTGATACATTAAATCAAGTGAGAATAGAGGAATTGAAATAGTGTTTCGAAGAAATGAAAAGTTGGAGTGCGATAGTTGATTTGAGATGAACCTGAATGTTGGTTGATTGGTTAGTATGCCATTCGACTAAGTTAGCGGTAAGCACGAGCGTGGCTAGGATTGAAGGAACACCTAGGTGAAGTGTGTGCGCGAGAGTCATTAAATATCGAATGATAAGCCAATAAGTAAGTATTCAGTTAGTTTCGAGGACGAAACTTTTTTTGAGTGGTGTATGATGTAGTGCCCTGTCCCGCTCAGTCAATCGGAGGAATCGAAATGCCGACGGCATTCAAACTTAGCCTTGAAATGGCTGCTCGAAGACATCGCTCGGTCAAGGCGACCGCTCGCTCAGGTGGGGTATTTCAGTGAACTTGTCTCATCTTAGCCTTCACATAATAAATCGCATATTTTTAACTTGCACAAGTAGGCTTGATAATAAAAGAGTCGAATCCACATAGATAAGGAAATAATCCCGACGGGTCGAATTGAGTTAGAATATGGAAAGGTCCAACGGTCGGCTTAGAGTCGGTGCACGGTATGCTTTGAAAATGATACTCGTCCCTTCGTCCCGTGGCTTGGGAGAAGGAAAGTTGATATTCGCCGCAAAGCTAAGAGTTAGCCTAAGTCATAAGCGTCGCCCGCGTAAATGCTCGATAAAGCATGCACGCTTCCACGATACAAGGCTTGGCATAGCCTTTGCTCGCCCCACGGGTTAAAGTTATATTACACGTCTTATGGCATAAGTTTAGGCACTCAAAGAGCTTGGTTGTTCAAAGTCGATCGCGTACACGGCACGTTCCATCAAGGCAAAGCTTGACGCAGTCTTTGCTCGTCAAGTTGTTGCGAAGTTAAGTTAGGCAAGTTATGTTAGGCTATCGGAGTAGTAGCAAGCACGGTCCTACGAGTTCTACGACTGGGTATAACCACATAGTCTTACGGTCTCAAGGCCCGTCATATGGAGTATGACTTGGGCGTTGGTGTCGCACAGAGTTCAAGTTGGTTTAAGACACGATGTCACGGACTTAGTGTTTAAGGCAACGACCACAATTGATTCAAGTGAGTTTTGGAGAAAGGACTATCAAATAGGCATTCATGAGTTGAATGAAATGATATGGTAACATAGAAAGAATGCTCGCGATCGTGGGTCGTCGAGATGATCTCAAATGATAGAAGTCTTGATATTGGTTTTGAAAGAGATGGTAACACTGGAAGAAGAATGACTGTATGAGACGTCAGTTTGAGTCGAGTCTTGCATGGTCATTGGACAACTTGTCGACAAGGGCAAAGATTTCTTCGAACGACAACCCGGGGCCACGGGATCGTTTCGGCCTAGGAGGAAATAGGGGTATAGCCGAGCTGGGAGTACCGCTCAGGTTAGTCGGGGGCTTTCAACGGGGATCGCTACTTGCGCTGAAAGGTATCCCGAATAACAAAGCTATAAGTCCAAGTATAGCTTGTGGTGCTAGTGACCTCATATAGATGTGTCGGCACGGGCGACGATTCGCATGTGTGCCTTTGGATTAAGTTGAGTTGAATGTGTATGCAGTTAGAACACAATGTTTGGGCCTAAGATTTGGCTGCAACATAGACGACGTACTTCGGCATGAGTTGTGGTGTCGAGTCTTAAGTTGTTGGCATAGAGTTGCACAAGTTGGTTTAAGTCATTGGAGTTTAAGTCAGGAAACTGCCATAAGGCAAAGTCGATTGAGTGACACTAAGTTCACAAGTCTCGATTGGGTCAGTTGGTGACCAAAGTAGAAAGGGCCGCGAGGCGACGATGTGGTTTAATCTCACTGAAATGCGAGGCACGACCTCAATATGGATTTGTAGCACATTCACATAGAAATATAGTCTATCATGTAGTTGTATCTCTGATTTTGGGCCGTAAGGCAAATATGACTTGATAGGTTAACGTTGATGTGCAAGCACATGATGGTCTAGAGACACAAAATAGGCCAAGGCGTCGGTCATAAAACTGATCCTAAGACAAGAATAGAAAGACAATTGATAAGATGGGACTATGTTGCACAAAGTAAATCAAACGTGTTGGTTTGTATGGGTGGGCGAGGAGCTCATTCCACCAGTACTGTTGAGTACTGACACCCATATAGTTTTCATGTGCAGGCACAGGTAGAAGCTCATGGCACGGAGATCGCTTGGATGCGTCGAGGTACGGAGTTCCTTGACGATTCGTAGCGTGCGACTGCATAGAGTCAAGACTTATACGGGACATAATGTATGGGCATCGCCTTCCGAAGCATCCGCTGGTTCAAGACTTGTATTGAGAGATGGGAGAGAGCTGAGGGACTTGTAATATGAAAAGAGTGAGCTTGAGTGACTTGTAATCTTGGCCTTGTGCCCCATTATAAAGAGCTTCTTTTGAATGACTTGTGTTTTGTTTTAAATTTTCGCTGGCTTATTCAGTGTCTCTGCTTGGGACTTCCGTGCGACGACCCCGTCGCAGCCGCTAAAATCGGCCGTTATGGAACCCGCCTTGTACGAGCACAATCTAGGCTCATACGACATCATGCCTTAGCGAGGACGATCGCTCCTACGGGAGCGGGGTGTGACATAGCCTAGGCTTGGTTAGGCTTAGTAAGACTTGATTGGACTAGGATTGACCTAGTTGACCTAGTTTGACTAGTGTAGTTGACCAGAGTTGACCAAGAGTTGACTTTGGCCTAGATGACCTAGAAATCACATAGAAAGTATTGTAATCTTCAATATTACCATTCTGGACATATTGTGACCTGTGTTGCTCTAAATAGGACTCATCCACTTTGTCTGGACATACACTTACCAGATACTCAGGATATTAGGCGAGTACTTTCTCTGATCATTTCATACTTGTTAGGACTTATATTCTTGCTCTAGATTACTTTACTTGATGCTGTCATGATGGTAACATGGATTAGTACTATATGGATCTTTTCATACGATGTTATCCCCCTCGGGAGCATCAGATACATCATGTCATATGCGTTTCACTTTTATCATGTATTCCTGTGCTTTCACCATTCATGTGCACTCTTATGATTCATGTGCTCTCATGGTCACAGAGCTCCCATGTTTACATTCATGTGCACCCATATGGGCCCCCATGTGAAATTATGTATAATAACATAACTTGAACGGATCCTTGTGTATTGATTGGGGATGGGGGAGTAGAAATGGTCATGTAAATATTTCCAAAGTAGTGTAGCCATGTACAAACTCTCATGTTTATTATCAAGCCGTTCACATGTCTATCTTGTACTCTAAATCACTAGTTCACTGTTAGTTCTTTACTTATAGTAGATATTTCTATTACAGTCATCTCTTTATTTCATGTCCTTTCTTTCAACGATTCATGTATCTTACTCTATTGCATGCTTTATATTCCTGTCATGATATGAACCACGTGAGATGTACTATGCTCGCTCCTATCCTGACTAGACCTGTTGAAAATATTACAAAGGACGAGGATGAGACGTGTTGCACTACCTACTACGGGGCAGCATTAGAGGACACCTGTGACTTGGACCTCCAGCAGGATCCATTACCTGCTGACGACACCCCCATAGTTTAGTTATCTTATTTCAGTTGTATCTCATCTGGATATTTGTATTTGAGATTTTGTGATGATGTGGATTTGTGGAGTTGTTAGATGTTTATCTTAGACACTTTGGATTCTCTCTTTTATCGTATTTCATTGGTGGATTCTGTTGATATTTCTATCTATCTTATCGTACATCTTCTTTAGCTGTGATTGAGATTTATACTTGTATTATTCCTCCATTCGGAGAGTATAACTGTGCAATGTACCTTAAACTGTTAGATGTATGTGACCTAGGACAACGTTCTACCACCGACACTGCGGCGTAGGCTGGACGTACCCACTTCTCGTGCCCTTACACTAGGGTGCGGGTCATGATACGTTTTTAGTGGTGGCCCATGCAGGTCTAGATTTGCAGTGGTATTCGAACTAGAGTATAACTACAGCCTGCAGTAGGATTATGATATTTTTTGAAGGTACTCAATCACATAAGGAAAAACTCTTAATCAGATTTCTTTTATCTAAATTTTGCTGCTTATTGTCTTCCCTTGAATATAAACTATCCTCCTTTGATATTTTGACTCATTCTTAAATTTTTTTTATTGTTTGATCTGTCTCCAGGATGGTCATCGAGACTAGATCTCATCGCCCCAGACCGGAGGACACTGCTGAGAGGTCTGCCACCTCTCGTCCTGTGAAGCCAGCCCCGATACCGCAGCACCAGTTATGCCAGCTGGGGTTGGTACTTCAGCTACCTTCGGAGGAGCCCCTCCACCAGTACGTAGGCTGAGCCCAGTTATCCCGAAGATGCTTCAGCAGCAGCAACCGCCTTCAGGATCCGTCGACGCAGTACAACTGTTTACCTTCTTCCAGCAGTTTATGGAGGCTCAGCAGGCTCAGCAGCAGCATCAGACGGCAGAGTTCAGTCGGGGCATCGATCTGGCCCTGACGACAGTTGAGAGGGCTACAGCTCAGCCTCCGGCAGGTCAGCAGCAGCATCAGCCGAAGGAGAAGGGTATACAGGATTTCCAGAAGATGCACCCGCGAGAGTTCAGGGGCATAGAGGGCATCCTGTACGCAGACGAGTGGATCGAGCACATGGAGGAGATCCTCAGGCTAGCGTAGATTCCAGCGAGACTGCAGATTGAGGCGGCAGCTAGTATGATGCAGGACTTGGCTCGCATGTGGTACCAGACAGATCCGAGGGTTGGTACAGCTGGACAGACTTGGGCAGCTTTCAAGAAGCTGTTCAAGGAGAAGTTCTTCTCCGACGTAGCGCTTGGTGCCCTCGAGACGCAGTTTGAGGCTTTGGTGCATGGCAGTCAGACTGTCGAGGAGTACGCCGGGGAGTTCTGTCGTCTCGGCAGATTTGTTGAGGGGCTTTCTGAGGCGACGAAGGCCTGGAGGTTCAGGACAAGGGCTTCATCTGATCGAGTTCTTCGCCATGGGGTGCACCGGTACTCTTTGTACCCAAGAAGGATGGGTCGATCAGGATGTGTATCGACTACAGGGCACTCAACAACCTCACGATCAAGAACATGTACCCATTGCCGAGGATCGACGATCTCTTCGATCAGCTGAGTGGGGCGAGGGTATTTTCTAAGATTGATCTGAGGTCAGGTTACCATCAGGTGAAGGTGAAGAAGGAGGATATCCCGAAGACCGCATTCAGGACACGGTATGGTCAGTTTGAGTTCTTGGTTATGCCGTTTGGGCTGACCAACGCCCCGACGGTGTTCATGAACTTGATGAACAAGGTGTTCCACCAGTACTTGGACAAGTTTGTAGTGGTGTTCATCGATGATATCCTAGTGTACTCAAAGACTGAGGAGGAGCATGAGGAGCACTTGATAGTGGTTCTGGAGACTCTCAGGAGGGAGGAGCTTTATGGCAAGATCTCAAAGTGTGAGTTCTTTTTTGACAGAGTTGACTTCTTGGATCATGTGGTGACTGGAGATGGGATCTCAGTTGACCCGAAGAAGATCACGGCGGTTGAGGCTTGGTCAGCACCGAGTTCAGTAGCAGAGATCATGAGCATCTTCGGATTGGCAGGCTATTATAGGAGGTTCGATGGCAGAGATCAGGAGCTTCTTGGGATTGGTCAGCACCGAGTTCAGTAGCAGAGATCAGGAGCTTCTTGGGATTGCAGGCTTGGTCAGCACCGAGTTCAGTAGCAGAGATCACCGAGTTCAGTAGCAGAGATCAGAGCGAATCACTTCATCATCAACGCACAGACGCATCCGCCAGCCTAGGGCTCATCCATCATAATGAGTCTTAGGCACATCAAACCCAAACCATGCATTAAACTTGACACTCAATGTCGTCTCGTAGAAGATTACTGCCAGCAAGGGGTTCGAACATATCAACTCGACGCGTCTCAGTCTTCTAAAGTAGTTCATCGTTAAAGCTTCTTCGAACGAGGAGATCGGCAACCCACAATGCGACGTCTCGCCAAGGAGAAGGACCGACCGAGTTCATCTCCATTCGGAAAGAAAAGTGAAACGAAAAACAAACTTCTCTTCACACTGCTATTTATAGGCCGGTCAGATCAAACCCATGCGCCAAGTGGCAGTCTCTCCGAATTCAGTATAATAAATTTGCATTAATGCCAATGAATCTGCCTCTTCGAATTCAGCTAAGTCAAAGCAGCCATTAATGCCTCGGAGAACTCAACAGGCAGGCCAAAGAGGATGCGACACATGGCAGATGCGCCGTCGACGTCATGCGCTCCCCATGGATGCGGCCAACGGGCCATTAACCCATGCGCCCAGATTGGCACTAACCAATGCAGCCCTCTCCATCAAGCATTAAATGCTGAATGACAAAGGCGGCAACACATTCCAAGAGCCGTCCAATCACCAGCCCTTTGCAGAAAATGAAGCACCGCTGATGTCAGCACCATCATTACACCATGGTTCGGCAACAATGGCCACGTGGTCGACCGATCATTCGTATGCGCCTCGTGGCCATACGCCCAGAAGACTGCATACGCCCCAGTGGTCATGCGCCCCCCGGCTTACTTCTGATCCCAAGCAACAGAAGACAAATCTCTGCATGTGCCTAAAAACCTATGCGCCTGGACTTGCGCATGGCTCCTAAAGATCATGAGACAAAGTCGCCTCCCCTGCGCCTGATTCTAGGTGCACCCTGATGCGAAGCTTTGTATGCGCCTCAAAAGCCATGCGCTCAGACTCGTCTATGATGCCTAAACCTCATAGACTAAGTCACCTCCATGCACCCGATCCTAGGCGTACCCCGACAGACCACTCTCCTCCAAAACCGAGATCTTTGAGCCATAGGCATACGCCACGCATCCCTTGACTCAATTCTGTTCAAAGAATCGGTGCTAACCACCCAAGATCTCAGCAACAACCAAATCTCCACGACTGCCATATGCCAGCTCCATCGCAGCCCAGCACAGCAGTCCAGCAGATTCAACTTCAATCCAGGGCGCATCAACCATGTGCCCCCGCCAGCATCAGCCACGTGGCGTTCCTACGTCCAGGCGCATCCGACATATGTGCACATGAGAAGCCAACCTGCTATCTATAAATAGAAGGATCATTCCTTCACCACACACAGGCACAGACAAGGAGGGACATACATACACAGAGAAGCACATCCACAGAGGCCAGAAGATACACTTAACATCTACTTCTCCTCGCAATGCTCCGGCATCCCGAGCAACCCAGACCTTCAGAGAATTCAAGATCGTCATCAGATCGTCAACGGAGCCAACGCATTACCACTCGCTCCACCGACACAGTTCCCAGATAAAAAACAAAAGTGTACTCCTAGGACTACGTCTAAGTCCTATATTGTATATTGTTCTGTTTGTAATTGAAATACCAAAGTTTTAGTCAAAAAACCTTGTCACATTTTTGATGGCAAACAATAATATACTGCACAGATATACTCTCCAATCGGAGGACAATGCAGAAAGTAACTCAATCACAAGATAAGGTAGAATGGTACGATAAGATAGATAAGATAAGATAGATATCACCAAATGAAATACAAATAGTAGAGGTGAAGAAGTCTAGGTGTCTAAGACATAACATCTCATCAACAACATCCAAAAATATATATACATCTCAAAGTCAAAGTAAAGACAAGACAGTAAAGTAAGATAACTAGTCTAGCCAACTAGCCTAGACTATTGGGGTAGTGTCCTCTGCAAGAACTGGGTCCTCCTGGGAGTCCAGCTCATAGGTGTCTACTGGGCCTGCTCCACAGTAGGTTGGGCAAAACTCCTCATCTGGGTCATTTATAATATTTTTAACAGGTCCAGTCAGGACAGGAACGAGCACAATATATCTAACGTAGTTCATATCATGACAGAAAATGTAAGCATGCTATAGAGTAAGATACATAAAATGCTGAAGAATATACATGAAGTAAAAGAGATGACTGTAAGAAAATATCTACTATAAGTAAAGAACTATCAGTGACTAGTGATGTAGAGTACAAGATAGACATGTGAACGGCTTGATTTTGCATATGATTATACTAAAGAGTTTGCACATGATTACACTACTTTGGAATTGTTCACATGACCATTTATACTCTTTCATACCCCAATCAATACACAAAGATCCAGACAAGTTATGTTATTGCACACGATTTCATATGGGGGCCCATAAATGGGTGTACATGAAGTATACATGGGGGCTCTGTGAACATGAAAGTACATGAATCACAAGAGTGCATATGAATGATGAAAGCACATGAATACATGATGTACATGAAAAACATATGACATGACGTATCCCGATGCTCCCGAGAGGGATAATATCTCATGAAAAGATCCATATAGTACCAATCCGTGTTAACAATATGACATCATCAAGTAAAGTAATCTAGAGCAAGAATATAAATCTTAACAAGTATAAAACGGTCAGAGAATGTACTCGCCTGATATCCTGAGTATCTGATGAGTATAGATGTCCAGACAGAGTAGATGAGTCCTAATTAGAGCAACACAGGTCACAACATGTCCAGAATGGTAATATTGAAGATTACAATGCATTCTATATGATGTTTAGGTCATTCTAGACTAAAGTCAACTCTTGGTCAATTCTAGTCAACTATATTAGTCAAACTAGGTCAACTAAGCCATACTAGGTCTAAACCTAGTCCAACAAGTATCACTAGGCCTAGCCAAGCCTATACTAGCAAACAAACACAATACAAGCCAAAATGAAACCACACAAGTATATATACATATACTATATATACATATATACATATACTATATATATATATATATATATATATATATATATATATATATATATATATATATATATATATATATATATATATATATATATATACAGGCTATTGCCTAACACATATACATTCACTATCTATATGACATATGCATATTATTCATCACATTATATACATTCATATGTCAAGTATACATATATATATATATAGGGTGAGTGACATAGAGTGTCAATGCATAAGTGACATGTATATATGTAAGTGTGTGTGAGTGTGTCAAGTGAAGAGTGATGGTGTCAATGTGTTTAGTTAGCATATAGGGGTAGTGAGTGTGTGTGTGTGTCTTCAATGAGTGTAACTAGGAAGAGGGGGTCAGTTAATTGTGTGTATAGGGGGTGAGTGTGACAGCAATATAAAGAGGGGATAATATGGAATAGCAGCAAGTAGGTTTTATGTGTTCAGTTGTCAACAAGTAAAGGGTGTCAAGTGAACATGTAACATGTGAAAACTGTGTCAAGTGTATTCATACAATGGAAATGGGGTATCAATATCAGGTATTGCAATATATAACCCTCTTATCTCAGAAATGTAAACATGTGAACAACCATCAAATCTCAGTTAATTGTATAAATGTAAATCCTCATTCCAGTTTATATAAACTCATATTACATTTATGTATCAAACATGGTTCGAAACCCCATTATCAACCCCAAACATGAACATCACTTATTCCCTAATATCTGAACATGATTCACAGATGCTAAATATTGCACAAATCATCAATTTAACATTCAGTTAACAATTTAACTCATTTTAAACTCAATTTGAACTCAGAATGTTCACAGTATCAGAACATTTGAACAAAACCCTAAATCCATGCTCGAAAACCCAAATCAACACAAATTAGTGTGTGATAACATGCCATGCATATGCATATGTGTCTCAGGGGTCATCTCGTGTCCAAACAACTGGACACGAGGTGTCCAAACTTTATTAAACACACACTGCACAAAGCAGTCTCGAACACTACCTCATACGGACAGGACACGAGCTCGTGGACACGACACGAGCCACGGCACATCTCGTGCTTGTGTCTACACGTATCCCAACACTAGGGCTACACAATAGACACAACACGAGACGTCCACGACACGTGTCCATGCGACATGAAGCGTGTATCAGACGCAAAATCTTTGCGATTCAGTCTCAGTGTAAAACCAGTGCGCGAAGTAATTCATGTCCGACATGACACGATAAGCCATGAGACTTTGGGGGCATGTTCGCATACATTGCCCCATGTCCATGCCAAGTGTCGCGTGTCCAAGTGACACGGACACGCAGATATCCACCCCGAGCAGCAGGGCACTCGTGCACACTCACGTGCGGCGTGTCCTGCTCTCTGTGGACACGACACAGATAGGATAATCACCTCAGCCAGACACAAAATCTAAGATCACATATATGGCTATAAATTCATTCAAATAGATTTCAAAAATACGAACAAAAACCCCTTTGAGGCATTTCATCAAACACACATGCATGGACACTGATACGTGTCCGATACGGACACCAAACCAATTCCAATTCCTACCAAACTCACTCTATAACTAGGGGACACCTAGATGGATGCTTCTATGGAAAGAAAATGGAGATTTGAATCAATTTGAGGGATTTTACCTATTGAGAGATATCTCAATCAAAAAGCCCCAAAATGAGAAGTCCTCCTCCAATAGCAATGGCCAAGTGAGCTCCAAACCTTGCAAGCAAGCTCCCTTCAACCTCTACTCCAAAAATGACCTCCAATGCAAGTGTGTGGGATCAATTTGGTGGAGGAATGGTGAGATTTGATGATTTGGGGAAGAACTATTAGGGTTTCTAAAGGAGGATTTCTAAAAAAGGCAAGTGAGTGTTAAGAGATGTTATATAAGGGTGTGATGTGTCTCAAGGGGCTGTGATGGCCGGCCATAGTAGGATTAGGGTTAGGATTTCTTGGGAAATGGGCCATGGGCCTTGCAGACTAGCTAGTTGGCTCAACCTCCTAGCTAAAAGCCTAATAACTCTAAGCACCTAATCACTCCATGAAACCTAGCCACACTCAAGTCAACTTGGGTTAACTTAAGTTAGATTAGGGTCCGACTACCATTCAACCATGCTAACTAAGTCACCAAAGTCATTCTCAAACTCTAGGCTAGTCTCTATAGTCTCAACTAGCAAAAGTCAAAAAAATTACAACAGCAATGCAATAAATAATAAAATAATTTACAAAAATCAGAATGACCAAAATACCCTCAAACTAAAATGTGATAGTGACATATGATTCTTATTTGAGGACTTCCTATTTAAGAAATCCTATTATGACCTAAAATATGATTTTTTTATTCTATATATATGGGGTGAGGGTGGAGGCACAAAGTACAGCACAAAAGTTAAAATTTGGGATGCTCGTCCACAGAAGATCTAAGAGAAACTCCGTACTTTGCTCTTGGGACTTCACCATACAAGATAGAAAGAAAGAGAAGATCTGATCGAAGAGTTGTCAACTTCGGTTAGGAAGATTGCTACGGGTTGGTGAGTGATTTTATTGTAATCTCCATTATTTATTCTTGAGTGTGGTGAGGGGGTTGAACTTATTATGGCAAAGGGTTCAACAATGTTTCTTTGTCAATCTTGTAATTTCACCTGAGTTATATAGATTGAGATTTGTCCCGGCCGCACTACAAGAAAAATGACCTTTCTTGACGGTCAATTTATTGACGTATGGTCAAAACCGTCAAGGAAAGCAGTTATCTTGACGGTTTTAGACATACGTCAACAAAACACCCATTTTTCTGTTATATATTAAAATTTGACCATATTACTTGACGGTTTTATACAAAGCGTCAAGAAAACCCATTGCATTACTTGACGGTTTGCTGATAACCGTCAAGTAATGCATGTGCAGAAAAAAAAGGCGCGCACATTTCAGATGCCATTTTCGTAATTTTTTCAAAAAAAAAATTTCTTGACGGTTTTAACAAAATTTGGGAATAGAGGGTTTCTTATATATTTCACATCCAAGTACTTCTTTTCCTCCTTCCCCCCCGATCCCCAACACCACAACTCTCTCAGCCTCTCCCTCTCGAGCTCCCCCTCCGGTGGAAGTCTTCCCCCGGCCGGCGAACCCCGACCGGCGACCGAGCCCGTAAGTCTCCCCCTCTCCTCTGCCCTCTTCCCTAGCTTTCTTTTCCGACCATCTCGTCAGCCACCCCGACTTCCTTTCCTCCTCTCTCCCTAATCTTCTCCTCCCTAGGAGAGGAAGCCCCCCTCTCATCTCCTTTAATGAATCTCCTACACCTCCTCTTTCTCCTCCTTAAGAGAGAAACCCTTCTCCTCCACGTGGTCCCCTCTCCCTCCTCCGTCCAACCACCATCGCCCCTTCCTCCGTCCAATGGATCTCTGCCCCGTCTCTCTCCTCCGGCCCTCGTCGCTGGTGGCTCCGATCTCGGGCTGTTGAGTCGAAGCTGACCGACCGGTGCATGAATTTTAAGGCATCGCTCTTCGATCTCGTTCGCCGGATCTCCGACTCCATCCACTCTTACGCCGTCCGCTCGGAAGAGGTATCAACGGCTCTTGGAGGATTCAGGGACGGACTCGTCGAGCTCAGCTCGAGAGCCTCCGGACCTGGTTCTGGTAATTTCTAGGGTTAGGTTTTGGTTGTATTTTGGGAATTTTAATTCATGATAGGGAGACCTTGAGGAGGAGGATGACGAGGACCTCGACTTCCTCCTTCCCAGATCCAAAAGTTGTCCGCGAGGAGGACTAGGGTTCCAGGTTTGAAATCTTCTTCACATCAAAATCCTATTTTTTAGGGTTTGGATTTTTTTTTGACTATGGCTTGGAATTTGATTTTGTTGTTATAGAGAACCCTATATTTTGATTTCTAATCGCCTCCCAGTACCGATTACCGGAAAATTCGATGCCAACTCGGTAACTTCCTTTCATCCCCAATCTTCTTCAAATGTTAACCCTAGGAAAAAATTTGACTCCGACTGGTCGAAATCCGAGTCCGGACCCGACGCATCGATGGGCTCGTCTTTTTCTTCTTCATGGTCAGATTCCTTCTCGCGGACGGGTGATAGCGGGTCCGGTTAGACTCGGATGCGATGGTCGGGTCTGTAATTGCAGGACAACCGAAATACTTTCAAGATGGTATTTTGCAACACTACTATAAGACCTTCCTCAGTAAACAACTGGAGAGAACTTCATTCTCGCTTTTTTCTTTTTCTTTTTCTTTTATGAATATAACAAAGCTAAGTATAAAAGAAGTCGCTTGATTAAATTCATGCTTAGGATATTAAGTTGAGAAAACAAGAGATTTCACACATGAATTTTAGGGGACATTTAGTGTGAATGTTTTTTTCTTTCTATTTTTGGACAATTTAGGTAAAAAAATTAAGAAATTTTGTCATATATTGGGCAAGTTGTTAGTACATACAAGTTATAACACATGGATGGAAATGAAGCACTTATTGCAGCTTTGAGTATCTATGGGTTGAGTATAAGTGAGATACAGTTTTATATGTTGTGTATGTGCTTCATTCTGTGTTTGGTGCACTTGGTGTCTACATGTGCTATTGATTTTGGTCACTTGCTGTAGGCAAAAAATTTGTAAAGCAACATGTGCTATTTTCCACCAATAGCACATGTATTATAGCAAGAATGAAGGAAATAACCTCATTTGCTGGTTCATATACATGTGCTATTTAGGCAAGTTTTGTGATCCAATATTCAGCATTCCAAGTGTTGCTAGATTTGAAAATGTGGGTGCTTCTGTGAATAACATGAGCACTCTGTTCATAAGTTGGTAAAAATGTTTTAGAATCTTTAAAATGAGGAGTTATCTTTCATATAAAAGCAACAATATTGAATTGAATTACTGGTATACCATATCCATTTAACCTGATAATTTCTTAGGTCATGTACCAAAACAAGATTGTCGTGGAAGGGTCATGATGGATATGTATCAAATATGGACACGGATACGGTCCCTTTGGAGGCGTATCCATGCAAGCACCACCCGTCCCCCCTCCAAAAAAAAAGAATATGTGAGCCATCAAGTTGTTCACATATTTGGTGGGGGTGCTTTCTATGGCATGGATCTCTTATTATTAATATTTTCTCTGGAATAAATGTCCAATTAAATTTCTTTCTTATGCATGATACTACTACATGCAATAATTTGGTTTTTTGGCTTTTGATTTTGTTGCTGCTAAACTTTGTGATTCTACTGCTAAAGCTACTGAACTTAAAAAATATCTTCTATCAGTGGTTTTGTGGCCTTTTGATTCTACTCCTGCTGAAATTTTGTATGCTTCCTGCATTTTGTGTAATGACATTTCTGTATACATCAGTCAAAAAAATTGGGCTGCTAATATTTTCTGTTCATAAATGTAGTTTCGGTTGGTTTTAATAATAGTAACTATGAAAACAGAGACCCTCCTACCTATAGTAGGAATACATGTGTGTGTGCCATGCCCGTAGAATTTAATCTAATTAATTTGTGTACTCGGTAGAATAAATACTTGTTTACTCCTCGATTAGAGTGTAATATTGTTTTTTATCAAGTAACCCCCGGTGGTACGTGGGTGCAATTTCATCACTTGTGCTAACATCTATGTTTAGATGATGGATTAATCACAGCTGCCAACTTAATATACTTAATATTAATGGTCTTGTGCAAACGAACGTTTGTCATTCCATGGACAAAACTAAAACATATATTATTATGCATGTATAATTTTTCTGCTTCATATGCATAAATGTCAGTTTCATGATACTTTGAGTATCAGAGTCGAACAGAAGTCACAGATGCTTTTCATTTTATTATTATTGTAGAATAATTTTCATGTTATAGCTTCTTTTACATTTATTTTTGTAATTATTTTCTGTTGCTATTCCCCCTATAGTTTTCTTCTACTACAGTACATTCTAGGTGAACTTTTCTTGCATATTGTTGGAACTTGAATTTTTATGTCAGTTGCTTGACTATTTGTTCTATCAATTAAATGCTCATTTAGTTCATTTATTTGTTTTTCAACTTCTGGAATTAACATGAAAATGTGTACAGTTTGAGTTTCACATATATAGTTAAGATCCTTCAATTTCATATATATGTTTTTTCCCCATTAATATATGCAAGATGTGTTGTTGCTCTAGCTACAACTATCACTCAGCATATTGCATTTTGTATATAGAGAGGTGGAAGTCAAAGACATTAGTTGAGTGACTTACAAAGTTAATTTTTTTATGGTGTAATTGAACAGAATATGTTATCTTTGAATGAAATTGAAACATAAAACTGAAATAAGTATATGAGGTGGGCTTTGGTGAAATAATATAAACAAAATTTAGAAAGTCAACTAATTGCCATATCACGTCTGTTTCTATGCAGCTATTCAGAAAGTTGACTAGGGATGTAAGATGTTCGAAAGGTTACATCAGTAGATGGATGCTTACCATAAGTTTAGAAAGTCATACCAATTTTTGATCATCTCTAACTTTTTCTTGTCTGTGTTATTGCAGTGTGTAGACAATGAAAAAGATGTAAATTTGTAGTTTTCTATCAAGGCCAAAACTATCACCAGTGGGCTTAAGTATTCTCTTGCTACTGGAAATTGGGGACAAACAAATCAGACAGGCACTAGAGCAGGGGTTTCACAGGTTTGTTATCCGACTTCTCACTATTTTTCCTTTCCAGATATTTAAATCAGTTATAACTGGATGCTCTTCCTATCTTATGGGCTTTTGCCACAAGTTTTATAGCGTTTCTGCTATTTTACAGTCAGGCTTGGCATTTTTTTCTAAAGGAATAACTGTTATAAATAGAATAAAAAGGGAACTTGCAGCTATAGATTTTGGGATAATATATAATGTTAGGGAACTCCATTAACTATTGTTAAGGAACTTTTAAGTTATCAATCAAATGACTTCACATCAAAGTCTCAGTTTATCAAATTTTTAGTCTAGTAGGCAATGTGAGATACTATCTTACATAAACTGCACCTTGCTGCAATTTACTTGTTCCAAAAGATACTATCCCTACAAGCTAGAGGTGGTTAAACTTCCAACGAGATGTATATTAGTTTTACACACATTCTATTAGAGAATCTGAATTGGAATAATCGGATGGAACTACAGCAGTACAAACTGCATATTACATAGCAGTGCAGTCGAATAGATAGCAGTCCAACGAGATGTATATTAGTTTTACACACATTCTATTTCTGTATTTTTTTCCCCAACTGATTTCCTGCACATTTAAACTACTGCAACATTTGAGTCCTCCCTAGATTGTTCTGTCCATTCAAAATTTGATTGAATTTCAGTTGTGTTGCTGACTTATAATGTTATGTTCACCTTGTTTGCAGATTAACCTAAAGGAAATGCTGCTCTGGGTTCAGATATATTTTGGTTAATCTACTCCTGTAAATATGTTTTGGATATGTATATATGGTGTACGAACGTGTTTGTGGTTGGACGTTTGGATGTACTTGTTGGATGTACTTGTTGCATGCTGCTCTGGGTTCAGAGATATTTTGGTTAATTTACTCCTATAAATGTTTAGGATATTTATGGTGTACGAACGTGTTTGTGGTTGGATGTACTTGTTGGATGTTTGGATGTACGAACAACGTATTTTTTAATATAAAAATTGTGTATTATAGTTGTGTGATGCTTGTGATATTATATATTGATTCTGGAATTGGATTCTGTGTAATTATGTGTATTTGGTAATTGGATTTCTGGAATATATTATGTTTATCTTGACGGTTGTAAAACGGCAAATTTTTTTATTCCTTGACGGTTTTTAACTTGACGGTTGCAAAAACGTCAAAAAATAATTCATTTCGTGACGGTTTGCAAACACCAAAAAACAATTTCTTGACGGTTTTTCCCCGTCAAGAAAGACTTTTCTTGACGGTTATTAGCCGTCATCTAGGCCCCCGTCAAGAAAAGTCGACACTTTTCTTGACGGTTTTTTGTTTGTTTTATTGACGGTTTAAAACCGTCAAGATAACGCATGTTTCTTGACGGTTTAAACCCGTCAATAAAACAAACAAAAAACCGTCAAGAAAAGTGTCGACTTTTCTTGACGGGGGCCTAGATGACGGATCCAAAACCGTCAAGAAAAGTCTTTCTTGACGGGGAAAAACCGTCAAGAAAAGCCATTTTTCTTGTAGTGCCGTGACGTAGTCACCGCCGTATACTTGTCTTTATCCGTATACTTGTCTTTATCTGTGCTTGGTGTCCGTTAGACGATGGTTGGTTATTTCAGGTGGATTGACCTATGTTTCCGCTGCGATAACGTTTTAGACTCGGTATCGGAGCGCTGGAGGGCGTGTTCGATTCCCAACAAGTGGTATTAGAGCCTAAGATTACGGGGATGGTTTGGGCAGCTCTAATTGGTTTGAGACTGTCACGACCCGCACCCTTATCAGGGGCACGAGCACGTGGGTACGTCCAGCCTACGTCGCAGAAACGGTAGTAGAACGATGTATATGACGTCTGTAAAATACTACAACTAAACAGTATAAAGGTACCTGTCATCTCCGTACGGAGGAATATAATATGGCATAACTCAATCACAAGATAAAACTAAGGTAGATAGCATGGAATAGAAATATGATAGAAATGAAAATAGAAAATAAGTTCAAGATCCAACACAAGCCCAGAGCTATAAACAACATCATAGAGTCACAAAATATAAATATAGAATACTACAGTCTGAAAGCACTAGCTGGATCGCAGTCCAGGCAAACCTAACTAAGCTATACTACTCTGGGTGTGCAAAGTCTAGTGGCTCAACTATCAGGCCACAGTCCTGGACTAAGTCTCCATCTATCCCGACCCCATAATAGGTCGAGCAGTCTGCCTCAGAATTATCTGTAATATATCAACGGTATCCTGTCAGGAAAATGAGCAAGTATAAATACTAACAGCAGTTCCATATGAATTGACAAATTAGATAAGAGACAAATATAATGAAATACAAGACAAAGATATGGGATGACTTGGGAGCTATTCAGAAGCCGAGTTACAATCCTTAAACCAAACAAGGAACGAGATTGTAACCCTTCTCCCGAACAGAACTTAACCTCCAATCAAGGTATAGCATACGAGCATGTAGAACATGTAAGTAATGAATATCATAGCATGGTAAGAAAAGTACTGAATGTAGAACTGAGCAGGATATATGATGAGATAAAATTAGGGGTGAGCATTCGGTTTATTCGGTTCCAACCGAACCGAATAAGCAAAAACCGAATTGGACCAAAACCGAATAAGCAAAACCGAAACCGAACCGAATTGGTCAATAACCGAACCGAACCGAACCAAAACGAATTAAATCGGTTCGGTTTTCGGTTTATTCGGTTTTTGGATATTTTGTGTTTTTTTGTTAATATATATAATAACTAAATATACCTAGATATATTCAGTAAATACCTATAACATATACCTATATATATTTAGTATATACCTATAATTAACACACACACACACACACACACACACACACACACACACACATATATATATATATATAAACTAAAATTTCTTATTCGGTTTTCGGTTTTGGACCGAAACCGAATTCCAAAACCGAAACCAAAACCGAATAAGAAAATTTAGTATTTTCAAAACCGAAACCGAACCGAATATTTTTAAAACCGAACCGAATTCCTTATTCGGTTCGGTTCGGTTCGGTTTTTGGTCCAAAACCAAATAATGCTCACCCCTAGATAAAATAAATATAAAATGTGCCTTGAATTATTAGAGCGTTATGTGATCGGCTTGGGAAAGTTACAGGATAGGCTATCCACTTGGCCCGACAATCACAAGAAAATCTCTGGAAAGGGTCATGCCGGCCAACCTGGATAACAAGCACAAGGAATAGGATTTCGCTACACCCTACGTGAGGTGAGAGTGGCGCAAGCACAAGAATATAGTGACAGGATAGCTTTGATCACATAGCCCCTAATAATTCTCCATCCCCGAATAGTATAATAGATCCGGACATAACACGTCATGACACGAGATTCCATAAAAGGGTAGCAAGTCCCCTTAGGAATTGGTGTCTATACAAGTACAGGGAACAAGACAGGAAATGTACCAATATACCAATAAAATCTAGGAACAACATCTCATGTCATGATCCAACATATACTAGTCCGTAAACTATTGTGTCTGGAAATCAAGTAAAATACTACAACTGAATCGAATATAGCAGATATCAAGACAATAAAAACTATCAGCGAATGTACTTGCCTGTGGTCCTGAGCTGATAAGGTGAACAAATGCTCAGAGTAATCACAAACCTAAAGATGAGATACTATAAGTCAAAACATAGTTTAATAATGAAAGGAAAACTAATTTAAGTCATGATATGCAAGTCTAAGTCAAACTAGGTTAAACTAGGTCAAACTAAGTCATACTAGGTCATACTAGATCATACTAGGTCATACTAGGTCACATGAAGTCAATCCAAGTCAAACTAGGTCAAACTGGGTCAAAGGTTGACTTACAGTTGACTTTTGGTCAACTGGTCAACCATGGTCAACTCTAGGTCAACCCTAGG